>VXCM01001280.1:0-118294 GCA_014773175.1 Lucifuga dentata
AGCACATCATAGGGGAGGAGCCAAAAGGAGTGAAAACACCATTAATTTTTTCATTTCACTAACTTGATTACTCCAACCCTGATCACTCTTTAGTTGCTGCTTTGGGGAAAAAATAAAATAATACAAACATAGCAAACATAGCAAACATTTAGCATATCCTGTTAGCCCAAAATCAGATTAAACCAGATCAGAAGGTTATGGGGATGGACATTTTGTAATTAGATACATTATTAGTACATTTTTTGCTGAAGTGTTCAATATGACAGTTTCACCAATATATCAATAACAAATGCATCAATACATTTCATAGCAGACATATTCTGAGGGGTCAGGGCTGCCTGAGGGTGATGCTAGGAGGAAGCCCATGGGGTCATTAAAATCAAAAAGTTGTAGCCCATTAGGAGATTATTTATCCAGGGTAGGGTTTTGCAGGAACACACTGCTTAATATTCACACACATGCACAAGTTGAAACCATAGAATTTTTTTTCTTTCTGCTAGCCCTAAGAAGCTCCACTAGAGATTTGGTCCACAAGCATTGCCTGGATCCTGCCAGTCCAGGGAATAAGCATGCAAGTTTTAGTGTGAAGCAAGCTTATGTACACATGGGATTTAGGCCTGATGGTGGCACAAGTGGAATGGTCAAGGGGGAGTCACTGAAACCACAGGATTCATCCTCTGAGGATCATGGTGACTTGAAAATCTGACTAATTAGCCACCTTATTATGGAGCAAAGGTTGGTCATGCAGAAATTTGGACAGAGCAGTGGTACTGTCCACCAAAACCATTAGGCACAAAGCCGATCAAGCCCAGACATAATTAGTCTTGTTCTAATAATATACTGGCCTAACAAAAGCCCTATAATAACCATAGTTTTTTCTTGTATCTTTATTTGTGAAAGTTATCAAAAGTGAGCATGTTAATTATGGAAGATTATAAGGGACACAATTAAAATAAAACAAAACAAACAAATATAATACACATTTGTGAAATACAATACATGTTCTCATTTGTATTTCATTTCATACACACATTCACTGTGTCATAATTAAGTGAAAAACATATGGTATAGTGCAAACTGTTTTGTTTGGGGTGTTTTTGTTTGAATTTTTCATGCCACTGTAACAGTCACAGGTGTGTTGTAGTACCACAATTGGACACTAGTGGCGCTCTCCACACCCAAGTGCCACTGGTATAGTGTCTCTTCTTTCTGTTTCTTCCTCTGTGACTGCGGGTCGGATGCACTTTAGTTCTCTGCCGCATCTCGACATATATTATTTCCATGTATGGACGAATTCATGTGCTGAGACAAGCTAGATCTGTCCTTGTTATTTTCTGCACTAAATAAATACACCATCGCACTACCTCCTACTTTTGACTCATCTGCAGACTCGGTTGCATCTATCCGGAGGCTAGGCTAATCGCCAGCTAGCTCTCCGGCCCAGCATGTCGCACCACATTACAAGCAAATCACAGTACGGTGAAAAGAAAAGATCAGGGGTTTTTAATTTCACTGTTGTCCAGCAGGGGGCAGCGTAGACGTGTCAATACTAAATGCAAAGCCTTATCATTTCTTTTTCTGAAACAGCTGTGTTATTAGTGCCAGAATGAAAAAGAAAACACCTCCAATCACATGTGGGGGCGGAGCTTAAGGCATAGCTTGTTCTGAACATGCATTAGCAATGATTTTATATAATTTGTATTATGGTTAATCAGCATCATCTCAACTATACATTCATGGTTGTTGCATGTTTCTGCTCTGTTACTATACAGCAAGTCTATTGATGTCTTAGTCCACCAGATCTAGATCGTTGTCTGGATCCAGACTGCATATCACCTGTTGATAGCCTAATGTTGGGATAAATATGCCCAATTTCCTTTATTGAGACTGGTGGATTACTTTTGAAGAGAAAAATCAAACACCCTATTTCACAATGTTAAGAAATGAGTTTTTTAAATTACAGGATCTGCCCCTGGATTCGGATCAGTACCTGAATTTAATGAGTTCTTCCTTGGGCCATGCCCAAGTTTCTTTCTTTGTAACTTTGTGGGTAATCCTGCAAACAGTCAAACAACATGTGGCAGCGATAATGAACCTCTGTGGGTGAGTTTCATGACAATCTGGCCGGTAATTGTTGATGTCTTCCTCTGCACTTAGAGGACCATACCATCATGTTTAAGCCCAATAAATACTATCCTTGTATACACGTTACATTACTGACAACCAATTTCCAAAACATAAAACTGTATTTTACTTTTCCTGTTGTTTTTTTTTTCAAAGTCAAATGTTCAGGTGTTACAACCACCTTAAAATTTAATTTTTCACCTGTTAACGTGTCAGAATGTAGAAGGCAGGGTCATTTTAATTTCGTGAAAACTTGATAATCATGTTCGTTGTGATGGATTATGTATCTCAAGTACATTTCAAGTCTACAATTTGATTTTTATAGTATACAGAAATGAACTTAAAACAATGGCTGCCTGGCAGGTACGTATGTATACAGAATAAGACAAACTTCCCCTTGAACAAGTCATATTTTCAGAAGAATATACATACTTACAAGAACATGTCAACCTTGACAGGTACCATCTTGTGACTGAAGTCATGAATAACATGCAAGCATCTTTTAACATATCAACCAAGGTAGTTTATTCTCTGAACTCAATAAAAGTCTTAGTTAACCCAAAAGAAAGTATATCATGAAAATATGTGCAATGAATCTGTTACAAAATAAAGTTACTCCTTTAAGATATATCAGATTCAGTTGTTGTTCTCTTGTTTCTGTGACAAACTAAAGAAACAGTTCAATAAAGCAGATAAAACAGNTTCAGTTGTTGTTCTCTTGTTTCTGTGACAAACTAAAGAAACAGTTCAATAAAGCAGATAAAACAGATTTTAAACAGGGAATTAATCTGCATTAATTTGGTGAGTCAATGTATAATGATTATAAGTTTACATTAATTTACATTAATTAATACGATTAATCACAGAAATCTGTGCAATTAATTAGTTAATTTTTTTAAATTGATTCATAGCCCTAATTATAAATAATGAATAAATCAATTCATTAGAATAAATCAACAAAAATGCCCTGGAATAATTTCATTAGGTTGTCAAAAATGGTTTCCAGCTATCCTTTGAAAGTTTGGGTATATAACAACTTTGCTATTCAGTATGCTAAATCAGCAAATCTGCATGGAAATTATGCAAGAGCTTTTAAGATAATGTTTTGGGTGTAGGAGGTAAAAGTAGAATGTAAATGGTGGAATTTCTCTCCGTTAAAGCATCCTGCAGCATGGATGATCGGTGTGTTCAGCAGAGCTTAAACTCTACTGAAATATATTAGTGCTTTTCTCTGCAGCACTAACCGTTAAAGACAGTTCATCTCCCAAAGGCTCGCCTTCCTTCAGACAGCCCTCCTTTGCATTCCAGCATGCTTGGTTTCTGTTTGCTTTTTGTCCCTCTGTGGTCTATTCCTGCTTCATTCCTCTTGTCGAACATCTGACATTTCGTTTTTATTCTTCAGTTGTTTCTGCTTATTTGTTCTTTCTACTGTATGTGCATGCAGAACTTTCACTTTTCAAAAGTCCAGACCTCATTTTCACTGTACTGTCTTCCTTGCAATGCCTCTCAGGCACGGTGGCTGGTAGATTAAACAACTTTTCCCTCTCCAGTTTCTCATTCCCCCGTTCTTAGACCTGTAATCACTGTCTCTCAAGAAGTGTTTGAGCTCAAACATTTCACTATTCTTCTCCATTCACTTCATATATATATATATATTTATACTTATCCTTTTTCTGTCCAGCATCACTTTTAATGTCTCTCCATTTACTTTTCTCTTGTGTTTTCAACATTAAGCTCTTGCTTTTCTGTCTAATTGATGCCCTTTGTTTTCTGTGACTAAATGTTAAATAAATTTGTATTTTTCAAACAGTGTTTGTTTGTGCTTGGAAAGATGCATTAAGCAAGTGAGTCTCTGGGACTTTTCTTTTTTTTTTTTTATTTCATTTTCAACAAATTTATTTCGGTAATTTTTTTCAACTTAGGCTACAACTCAAATACATATGAATATAAATAATAAAGTAATTAAAATATGTTTATACTGACCAAAAAGGTTGAAGCCTTGGTTATTACACTGACCTTTTTTATATTAATCATTTGGTTCAGATCCCTTTAGATTTATACACTAAAAATATGTATTTCTATATATGTAGGTCACACATACCCAAAAGTTCCAAAAAGAATATTTCCATGTGCTTTGAATGAATTGATTTTCTGTGAAGATACAACCAAAAAAAACTCATGGGTTACCTTTAAAAAAAAAGGCCTATAGATATCCAGTGAAATTTTATTTTATTGTGTTTATTCAGCTTGCCTGTCTTGTTTATGCAATACAAATATTGCTCCAAATCTTGCATCATTGCAGATCATTTTTCCTGCTTAAAAATGCATGAATAATGCAGGTTGGTTTTAAAGACCAGTCACAGGAACTGGAAGCATTTATCAGCTAAACAGAATTTCTGTGCAAGTTTGTGTCTTCCAAGTTCAGCATCTTTTACCTCAAACTTTGGATCTTACCAGTCCAATTGGCAGCTAAGCAGTTATTCCAGATCTGGCAACCCAGGAAATTGTAATTTATATTTTTGTACTGTTTTTTTGTGTTCTTCAGTCTCCAATGTGTACCATTGCATTGCTTAGATACTCTCCTGTATTGTGCTTTTGGTTCAAATGAAACCTCATGTCACAGTCATAAAAAAGTCATAAACAAAAAAAAGCAGCTTATTATTTTCTTTCTTATTTTCTTGCTTAATGAATATTCTGTTTCATTTGTTTATTTATATTTACCTAGGAAAAGTCTACTAAATATGCATGTTTTGTCCTGGAGCTATATGCATTTCCACCTGGCTGCTGCCTGGTATTCCAGGGTATAGAGGCTATACTTCTTGAGGAGGAGCAAAGGTGACAGATTAAAAGTTTTGATGCAGAGGGAAGCCTTTTGGATTTATACTTTAAACTGAAAATCCAAAATGTCTGAATGAGTATTTGTCATTATCATGTTTTTATGACTTTCCCCTGAGGGCCTTATGACTATTATTCATAGAATTATTCCCACCTCTTAGCTGGGTTTCATTGTTGTCAATTATGACATTTGTAAGGTACTACTATATATATTTTTTCATGTTTTCATGTATTGTATTATCCTCTATTTATCTAAATTTGCCTATAACTGATTCATTATGTAGATCAGATTGTAAATGTTTCATTTCAGTTATTGATGCTGAGGCTGATTGGCGTTTTTAACCTGTGGGCTATAAAAGCACCAAACAGTCTTTGGTTTGGTTACATTGAGGATGGCTTAGCTGAAACTTGTTCCTGTTCTTGCCTAAGCAACGAAATAAAAAGGTTCTGTGAGGGAAATACTTCAGGGATCCACAAGCAGAGGCAACGAGGAGGAAACAGAACAACAATCTGTACTGAGGAAGTCGACAAGAGACAAGGTGTAGCAAAACGAGGCGAGCAAACCCAAGGGAACAGGCAAAGGCAAAACTAGACAGGCTAGGCTCAAAAATAAGGAATATATTATATATAACGGCTGGATTTCTTGGCACACGGCAACAAGACAATCTGGTAAATACCAAGACTAACAGGGGAGTATAAATACACAGCTAATGACAGAGTGAAGACAGCTGCTGGAGGAGGAGAGGCAGGCTGAGGACAACTAGAGGGCGGGAGTAGAATGACAGGGTCTGAAATGACAGGAGAAGTTAATACACAGAAAACACTAACAGATTATCATGAAGTTGATGGTGTCATGACAGGTTCTGAGCTGTGAGCGTTCTATGTGCTGGACTTGGTTCCAATTTTGAACTGTTGTATTTTGACTGGAAAGGCTCCTTTTACCTTGTTGTAGATTGGAGTTGTGTGGGCTTTCCTGCTATACCCACAATGTTTGAAACGGTACCGCCAGGGGTGCTGTCAGAAATTTTGGGCCCCATGAAAAGAAATCTCTTTGGGCCCCACTGCCCGAAGCCAACTGTGTACAAATACTCCTCCAGAACCCAATCAATGTATTCAAAGCTTTAAAACCTTGAAACATTATACTTTTTCAGGTTTGTATTTGTACCGTATATATTCAAGTATAAGTCGATCTCGTATATAAGCCGACCCCCTGATGTTGTTCCATCAATTTATTTGTTTAGCAAATTACCTGTTTTTTCTGGGTATTGTCATAGTATTCCTGTGATTTTCTAAAAATAATCCACATACAGGTACTGGTAAACATGATAGTTATTTCAGCAGCTGATTACCGTAACTGACCAATCACAACAGAGCTTACTGGCTGCCTCAAAATGTGCTGGATAAAATGTTTAGTCAGGAAATACATCATTCTAAGGTATGTTAGAATTCGGAGAAGAATTATGGCACCTGAAAATGATCACCCACCTATCAAGACAAGAAAAGACATTAAAATTTTCCTTTCCTCAGCATAAAGTAGTGTAAGGTCACTAAGCCTCAGAAAGATCAGATAACGGCCTAGTTGCATACAGACAGTTAGATGCCAGCGTGCAGTGAAGAGAGTAAAAGGGAGATTTAAAAAAAGGCTGTTACAGTTTACAATTTACTTTTATAGTTCTTATACTTGTACATTTTAATCCTCTCATATTCCATGATTTACTTTTTAGCAAAAAGTAAATCATGGAATATGAAAGTACAATACAATTTACTTTTTTACATGAGTTACTTTTTGCCTTTTTGATCTAATTTGTTATGCTAAGCTGACGTATATGAAAAGAATATTTTTACATTTTGTGTTTTAATTTTGCATTTTATTTGAAGTTGCTTTTACATTAAAAAAAAAAAACATTTTGTTTGAAGTGACTATATCATTACCAATAAGCAAAGTAAATGATTAGAAGGAGAGGTTTTGAACATGATGATTTTAAGTTTGTACTTTCAGTTTTCCTGTTTTGATGTGATGATTTTCTGTTATTTGCAGATAAAGCTAAAAAGAACAAAAAAAAGAGAAGAACACAATTTTCTGTGAAATGCTGATAAGATCTGATGAGCCTTAATATGATTTTATATTTTACGGTTTGCTGTTTTTGATATTACTATTGATTACTGATGATTTTATTACTGGTTGATTTAATGTTTTTTACTCTCATAAAGAGATGTTTATAATCTATGTTCAGTTAAGTGATGCTACAAAGACCAAGGACAGAATTACAGAGGTGTATCTGTGTTAAAATCTGCAGAATGCGAACTTATACCTGTATGCTGAAACAGGACGAGTGCAAGAATGTGGTTTAGTATCAAGATGAGTCTGAGCAGCACCCATGAGCAATGATCACCAGAATTGGAAAGAGGTGCTGAGATTGATATAAGATTAAGAAACAAACAGTCCAGCCGGTTCAAACTGGTTTCCAAGAACGTGCACGATGAATCATGCATGGGTAGACAGCTTGCTCGTCTTGTGAAAAACAAGTCGAGCAAGCAAAGCTTTGATGGAGGTCTACTGGACAGAGATCTGAGATAGATCTTGCAGAAATTTTGCATGAGTGTAGCAGGCATGACGACCATGGGATTCTAAAGTTCCCAGAGAGTGGCTTCAGGCTTCTCTTTGACCTAAAGGAAAAAAAATGCTTCTCAGAGGCACGCCTTTGATAAAGCAGTGACTAAACTGTGAAAATTTGAATGTTTGATTTTTTACCTTTTGGTCCTTTAATTTTTGCTGTGTAAATTTTTCTTGCTAAATAGATTAAGTAAAGCTTTTTTTTTTTTTTTTTTTTATTCTTAACCAATTCCTTAGGATTATTGAATTCTTCATAAGAGCACACAACTAAAGGAGAAAGGAGGAGGCCTTCTACTGAGTCCTTGGGTGAGCAACGGGTGAAAGCAGCAGCAAACAGCCCGGTAGCAACACATTTAATTTTTGTGGTTTTTTGAGAGCGAGCCAAGTACTGGCTATGATCAGAAACAAAAAATAAGCATCTCATTATTAGGGAATGATTAGCCTAGTTGTTTAACACCAGCAACTTCCCGAAAAATCCCGCTAGATGATAGAAGGTCCAGCATTCATGAGCCAACTGGGATAAATAGTCTTCGGCATTAATAGATTACTTTTCCCTGCTACTAGAGCGACTCTGTAATGATTAGTAGATCTTATTAATCCAATATAAGGGATAATTTGATGACAGGCTTGCTGGTTACTGTTTTGAAATAACTTTTAAGTGGCACGAGATACGATGTATCATTGGCTAATCTAGGTGAGCAGATACTGTACCTTCTGTGCAAGTAAAGTCGAGTCCACCAGAGAGGTAATTAATTTAAAGAAGATAATTAATCACTGTTCAGAGAGTACTTCCTCAGTCACCTTAACAACTCGGGTTAGTTACTCATCAACAACTAGGCATAAGGCGAGATTAATGATAAATAACTAATAGTTGCCGGGTGATGATTTAAACTATTTTCCATAGGTAGTGTAATAGGTAGTATTTCCACCTCTAGAAATTTCCTTCTCTGGAATCTGATTTGAATTTCTCATGTATAAGCCAACCCCCGATTTGTGTTGTGAAATTTGGTAATAAAAACTCTGTTTATATTCAAGTACATATGGTAATCAAAAATATACACGTAAAATATTCTCTTCCTTTGCTTTCTCACTGTCTAATATATTCTTTTTTCCCTTGTTTTGATTTGTGGTGTCTTTCACCTCTTCGTCAGCCTCCACACTTCTCCCTGACTCTTCATCAGTATGACCTGATAAGGGTCCTGGCTCTGTAAAATGCATAGTATGTTGTCATATATAACACCAACATGACCTGAGGTTACTGTCACTTTAACATTGACTGAATTAGGCTATTTTGTGTTCATGTGTTGTGGAAAAATACAGTATTTTATGTTCATATTAAAATAAAACTTCTCATATATGCCCTGCATGGGAGGGTGCCAAATTAAAGAAAACTGAACAACATCACACTCATAGTAGCCTGTGTATATTCCATGAGTTTAGCAGCAGATGTATGTAGCACTCTGTAGCATCACATATGAACTCATTAACTCACCTTTCTTTTGGAAAAACTGAGTAACAAGCTGTCGCCCTTTCTCCTCCCTCTCTTCTCTTTCCTTTCTCTCGTTTTGTTTATGAAAACCTGACTTTCCCTTTGTGTGTGATGATACCGTAGCACGTTTGTAACAGTTTGCAATGTCCCCCACACGTGCATGCAAACACGTGCATGCGTGTCTCCACACGCATGCACGTGTTTGAACGTGTGTGAATTTGAAGTGTTAAGAGAAGTGATGGATACTCAGGCACGAGCTTTGTGTTGACGCTGCGTTGAGTGGCATTCGATGCACGAGGAAATGCAAACCTGATGCATCAGTGAGTTGGTGGTAGCGTAGGCACGACGTTAAATTCTTTGCACTACTTATTTGATCGTGCAGGGCCCCTCCGTGTCTCTGGGCCCTCTGAATCACCTTAACGTACCTCCCCTCCATACGGCGCCCCTGAGTATCGCAACCACACTCACACAGGGATGGCCACCAAGGATCCATCCATCTGATCTCTTTACCTAGTCTTCCTTCACCTGGCATCAATTGGGCCACTCACATTTACATTCATTCATTCATTACAGGTAATTTTGAGTTCCAGGTTTGCTTAACTTGCACATCTTTGAACTGTGGGAGGAAACTGAAGCACCCAGAGGAAACTTACACAGACATGGTGAGCCCAAGCTCACAAGTGCTGTGCAGAGTTCACCACACCACCCTACAAGGACCCTACGAGGACAGTTTAACAATGGAAATCAAAACTCAATGGGTGACGGGCAGGAGGACCAACTAGAGGATATTTAGAATGAAAATTGAGTCATTTACACATTTACACATGCTACTTGCTCTTATACATGAAACACTTGCAAATCACTTCTGCTGGCCGCATTTGTGTGTGTGTGTGAGAGAGAGAGAGAGAGAGAGAGAGAGGGAGGGGGGGTAACAGATTTAGACTGAGAAGTTGAATGTTTTCAAGCTGATCATTTTTTGATGATTTTCATTTCTATCCTATGTTTTTGGATAACTAAACCACACCCCTGGTCGTTGTGGAGTTATAAGCAGCTATTTATGTAGTTTAGCATATCAGGCACTGAGCAGGACTGCCTTAGTCTTTAATTAACCAAACATTTATAAATGACATGTGATTTTGTTCTTTACGGACCTACACTTTATTAATCATTGCATCCCCCATTACCCAATAACACAACAGCAGCTCTTTCTCTGGTTCATGCAAGCAGACAGGTGGCTGATTATAACTTACACATTATGAATCATTAAAGAGGTAAACCCTGCTGCTCAGACCGTCTGCACAAATCTGAAGTTTGAATAACGAAGCTGCATCTGCATCAAAACTTCTCAAATCATGCATTAAAGTAGAGAGTCAGCTGGGTGCATTAAAGTATTGTACATGCAAAATGACCAATACAGACAAAAGGAAAGATGATCCTCCTGGAATCTTGGCCATAAGAATTAATTAATATTTCAAGTAGTGAGTAGATGGCAACAGTATATGCAGGATTTATAGATATATTCAAGACTCAAGATTTTTATTGTCACATGCACAACAGTACATGTGTATGGGTTGCGACATTGTAAGCAGTGAAATGAGTGTGCTTCGAGCTCTCTGTGCTTCCAGTAGAACTGTAAAGGGAATAGGGAGGTGGGATTAAGTGCCATTTGAGTCAAATATATATATATAGCCATATACACCTACACCATATACATTGTATATAGAGGATGTGATGTGTTATTGCACAGGGAAATGATAAATCTGTGTTATAGTATTGAAGTACTGTGGCTATTTACAGGTAGCACTGATATTGAATGAGTGAGTGTGGAAGTGCCTGTGTGGGAGTACAGGAGTGTGTGTGAGAGTGTGTGCATGTGTTCATAAAGTCCCACAGTTCAACAGTCTGATGGCTTGTGGGTAGAAACTGTCTGCCAGACGGTAGCAGAGAGAAGAGTTTGTAGCTGGGCTGGTTTGTGTCTTTGAGTATTTTCTCAGCTTTCCTCCTCTCCTCTGGGTGAAGAAGCATGGATGGAAGCTCTGACCTGCTGATGTGTTGAGCAGCTTTGATGACCCTCTGCCGTGACTCGGGGTCCTGCTTGGAGCTTCTCCCATACCAGCCGGGAGAGGACGCTTTCTATGTGTACCAGTAGAAGTTTCAGAGTATCCTGTCCATGCCAAACTGCCTCTGTCTGTGTAGGAAGAAGAGGCGATGGTTAGCAGTCCTGATCACTGAATCAATGTGTGTTGACCACTATATTCCATTATATATAGTCCGGGGGCCCAGGTAGCTCATCAGGTAGCTTTTTTTTTTTTTTTTTTTTTTTTTTTTTTTTTTTTTTTTTTTTTTTTTTTTTNTTATGTTTAATATTAACCTAAAAAGCTATGTTTTCTGCTGAGTCAGCGATTTTACAGTAAAATAGTGCCTAAGAGTGCGTAATTCTGACCTTTTTAACTGTTGCTACCATGGCTTATTATACGTCAAATGAACGCTTGGAATGTTTGGTTTTCAGTTATATTAATCATTTTGGTGTATATTTTCATTTAAGTAAAAACAAAATGCTATGAAATTCTTTACTTTGTTCTGAATTATGCCCACAAATGGTAAACATCAAACTATTACATCAACAATTCTCCATTTCACACCAAGTTCAGTCCACTCATATCTACATGGTATATTTCAAGAAAATTATTGTTCTGATTGAACATTCAGTTGCACATGATGATAGTGCAGGACAGTACAGGATATGTACATTTTAATGAATTCCAGCTATCATCATATGATAGTAATTGGATGCTTTTTTGTTCTCATTACTTTATGCCATGTCCTCAGGTAATGAAAGCATATTAATAGACACATGAATACAACATTTGATTTAGTTAAGCGTATTTCACAGAATGTTTAGTGAAGGATGATGACGGAAATGAAAGAATGAATTACAGAATTCATGAATAATTCCAGAGTGAATTGCTGAATTTGCAGATTTTCAGTTTCCAGTCAAAGACATGGTGGAATGGCGGCAAACTAAGACAAGTAGGATCAAATTTTACTTAACTTTACTAATATAACATCTGTAGGTCTAATGCAGTCCAATGTAACAGCTCTGCAATAAATTCTACCTCATGTCTCATTTTTGCTGCCGTTGTGTCATCGTTTGTAGTGTTGTGTTCAGGTGATAATGGAATTTTGTCCACTTTTTCATATTCTGAGTCATATGATACTCACTCAAAGGAGTATGCTGGTAATTTTGCATGTTTGATCCCATTAAATACAACTCACAAACATGTTGCATTACTGCCAAACATTTTCCAAAACAGACTACTGGAGTGGTACATTTTATATTATATTTGTTTGTCCCACTTTTCAGCCAGACATTCCAATATACTTTTAAAGGCAACTCATAGAGTCTTGAAAAACATGCTTGAGATAAATAATCCATCACAGCGAACCAAATCTTATTCTTTTTTTTTTTTTTGGGCAAAGTTACTTAATTTAACCAGTCTAACAGGAAACTGCATGGAAGAAAATGTCTAGGTGTCAGCTGTGCCTTTCATGTTCAGACATAGGCGTTAGCAGGCAAACCGTTGAATTTTAAGATGCGTGTATCACCTGAACATTTGATTTTGAAAGATTAGGAGATTTAGTAAAATAGCACAAAAAAATAAAATATGGTTTTATGTTTTGGAAAATGGTTAGCAGTAGCATAATGTGCATGCGGGTTGTATTTATTGAGCTAAAACCTGCAAAATCACCAGTGTGGTCCTTTAACATTCTCTAGAGTTCCTGAGATGTGATGTAGGTTCTAGTATCATATAGACAAGAGTCCAGTCAACACAAAGAGTTAATAATAACCATAAATGCCATCTTACACACCTCATTGTGCGTTGTGTATTTTGATCATGTTCTCTGATCGTGCCCAGAAACAATGAGAAACCACTGAAGCAGCAGCATCTGCAGGATATGATTTAGCATAACTGATTTTTTTTTTTTTTTAAAGAACCTGCAGCAGACCTCATGCAGGTTCAGCAATAAGAAACTGCAGCAGATATTTAGTCAATAAACCTGAGAGATTCTGTCCAGATCATTCCAGCACTGAAAATGCACAACCACTCAAATAGCCTTTACGTAGCTGCTGCCTCCCCGCCTCACACACAGCTCCCCCATGACAGCAATGTTTGGAACTTGCAAACCTGCCAAAGCAATTACTTCTTGCGGCCACCTCCATGCCACATAAACCTCCTGCTTGTCTGTCAGTCAGGAATGATTCCACAATCATGGAAGCAACAGCAGGCGGTGGAAATTTACAGCCACCTCTTCCATTCATAAATCTTCTGCTCCATGAAGGACGTTCATCCCTTCATGGAACGATGATTTCCAGTGGCTCAAACTCAACAACACAAATATGTGTTGTGTGGCATGTTGCCATGTGTTGTCAAGGGCGAACACAACGGGGTGGTTTATAAAAGCTGAGCTACATACACCTGTCCTTGGAGAGAAGGACAAGAACAAGAGTAGAAGGACAGCGAAGACAAACCAAAGATCGATGGTGTGGGCTTGGACATAGAGGACCACAAAGACAAGGACAACTAGAAGATAAAGAATAATAATAAGAAGAAGATATAGAATATATATATATATCTATATATATAAATATAGATATATATAGATATATATATATAAAGCAGAAATGTAACAAAATATTAATGGGAACAAAGCTGTTTAATTTGCTTTAATCCTGTCACATCAGCATTTTTGTGAGAGGACTTCAATTTTGGATAAATTTGGATTCTGAATTGAAGATTAATAAGTTATTGCTCCTTAAAGGACCATACCAGCCATTTTACATGTTTGATATTTATATTAAATTTTCATACATGTTACATTACTGACAATCATTTTCCAAAGGATAAAACTGTATTTCAGCTTTCCTGATGTTTTGCAAAATCTCTTAATCTTTCTAAATCAAATATTCAAGCGATACACCCATCTTAAAAATCCATGTTTCTCCTGCTAATAGTTACGTCATGGTCAGTTATTTTTTTTCGATAAATGCAGGTTCTTCTTTTAGGACTGTATTCAGTTCTTTACTACAGCACTTGAATGCACCACTAGGAGACATTTTCAGAACACTCTGAAAATGATCACTCAGTTCAGAATGAACTGAAACCAACGGAGGTCTGGAAAGTAGGAAAAACATTTTTAGTTCACCGTTCCAGTAGTATGCTTTAGGAAATGATTGTCAGTAATGTTACATGTATGAAAATTGAATANACACACACACACACACACACACACACACACACACACACACACACACACACACACACACACAAAACTTGTTTCTAAATCCATTCGAATATCTGCATAATAAATAGTTCATAAAATTAATTTCACATGCTGCACAATTCCCAGAGTTTCAAGCGTTATGTCATGTCATGTTACATTCATGGACACAGTGTTCACATTGTGCCATGTTTTGTGTCTTTCTGTCATGTTGCTACCATTCTAATGGTAATGTCACCACATTACATTACAGCTAACCATATTCCAAAACATAATACTGGAGTGGTAAATATTAGAATTGTTCTTCCTACCTTCCAGCCATTGGTACACTATTAAAATCAATTTGAAGAGACTTCAAATGTGTATGAGATGAATAATACATCAGAGTGAACCATACATAGTTATTATGTTTGTTATAGTTTCTTTAATTTAAGTAATTCAAGATGTAATCTGCAAGAAAATTTACATCTCTGTCAGGGAATTTCATCCCAAAGAAGATTGCTTTTACCTTCTGCAATTGTGTGTAAGTGTGAGCAGGCAAAACATTGAATTTTAAGGTGGGTGATCTTTTAAAATTTCAAAAAACACTTGATTTTGAAAGATTAGGGGACTTGGCAAAATAACGTGAATACTGAAACACGGTTTTATGTTTTGCAGAATGGTTGGTAATGGCGTAACTAGTATGAAGGTAGTATTTATTGGGCTCAAATGTGCAAAAAACATTGGTATGGTCCCTTAACTCTACTGTTTGACTGGCTTATCAAAAAACTTTTTCCACTTTGTCTCTGCTTTTTCCCTGCTCCTGTCTCTGTCCCTGTTAAACTGTGGTGAGGTTGAAAATAGAGTTTACAGTCCTGACACTTCAACAAATGAGTCTGTAAATTTGCCTTTGGTGTTGCAATTTAGTGAACAACATTTTGTTCATGATTTAAATTTGTATCATGACCTTTGG
Source organism: Lucifuga dentata (assembly GCA_014773175.1). Classification (NCBI taxonomy): domain Eukaryota; kingdom Metazoa; phylum Chordata; class Actinopteri; order Ophidiiformes; family Bythitidae; genus Lucifuga; species Lucifuga dentata. Next base: position 15,295 of record VXCM01001280.1, read on the forward strand.
TAGCTCCTGCCTACAACAAATTCAGAGTCTGAATATATTATGGGAAGTGCTAATTGTCCTTTGTGTTGGACACCCCCACATGTGCCTGGTTAATTAAACCAGCTATTGACCTGCTGTCTGTCTCTGTATCATCCTTCAGCAAAGCTGTTGTTTCTCGTCCTGGGACAACTGCTGCCTGAGGCCTCGGGGTCTGATCAACCGTCACAAATTACAGCTTGTACTTCACACTACGTTTTTTTTTTTTTTAATCAAACATGCAAAAGGATGGCATTAATAAATTACATGGCAACCTTTGATTTCATTTGTTTCCAAGTTTATTTGCATAACAATTTTCAAAAGAGATCAGGAAGTTTAGAAAAAACAAAAACATAAACCAATTCAAGCATTTAAATATACTAATGATATGGCACCCCCCTCAGGTGGACAAGCAAATACACCTAAAAAAAAATAATAATAATTAATAGGTAACTAGAAGGGCCTTATTACAGTGTATGCCTCCACCAAGGCCAAACAAACTTGTTCTAATAATAAAAGTTTTTTAATTGATCCCACACTTCTGAAACTCTTCCTCTGCATTTGACTTATAAGATGGAAAAACATGGAATCTCCCACGAGAGGATCAGAGCCAGCACAGGGATTCAAACTCAGAACCTTCTTGCCTTGTTGCTGTGAGAAAAACAGTGTTAACCACTGTGAAGAAATGGCTTGAATAAAACTTGGACTCCATTAATTTATTTGACATAGTAAAAAGTAGTTTTTACAATTTATCTGGCTGCAAAACAAAATATACCTTCTATACCTTCTATCTTTTAGACCTTCAATTTTAATTTTCTAATAGAAGATGATTAGCTGTTAGCTTTTGATTAACTAAATATTATATTATGGTTACCTACCATAATGCATAGTAAATGATATACTGTGTATATATATATATACTCTACAAGTGAATGCGTATATGTAACTAAGTACAGCAAAAGCATGTATCTATATATGCATATGTATGTTGTGTGTATGAAAATTACTCCTTCATAATCTTATGTTTCCTTCAATAAAGCTTCCTCAAAGACTTCACACCATCTTTGTTTTGGATTCTGAGTCATATTATTTTAGAGCTTTTGCTCTTTCGAACACAGCTAACATGATCCCAGTAGGGTGAGGCCCTAGCCGACTGTTAATGCAGATGTTTGGATACTGTTGTATATTGAATAAATTGAGTGATTATAGAGATTTTGATATAACTATTCATTTTTGATTGAATTTCAGCATTTGGGAAATGCTTGTGCCTTCTGGGGAGCTATTACTAGTTTTTGAACAATGTTTTATATTGTATAAATTTGTATTCCTGGTGCATCTATTTACTGTGTGCTATTATTTATATATTCTTTTTTTTTTTTTTTTNTTTTTTTTTTTTTTTTCAATTTTACATTTTAAACGGAGTATTTGTGGATTTTTTTTTTCATCATAATTTTCCACATAGATATTTAGGGTGAACTACTGAAAGAAATGTATTTGTTGTTCTTGATTGAATGAATATTACATACATTACATTATACAATATAAATTATATACATTGTTGTCAATTGTTCACTGAGTAACTGTTGTTTTCATTCTGACGTTCTGCCTTATTATAACAAGATATTACACCAACATATTTATGTAATGTTAAAGAGATCGTTTTGTTCTTTATACCTCATTAAAGAGATATTTCTTGCTTGTTGTAACTCACTGTAACAGGATTTATTTGTCTCAGTAAGGTGTTGCTTACTGTGATAGCACAATACCTTTCTTGTTATGCCAGCAAAAGTATGGTAATATTTTTATAGTGAGAAAGAACATTGCAGATTTGTACTGTTTCACTTGATGCTTTGAGTTTTTTTGTTTTTTTGTTTTTTTTTTAATTGAGTTTTTTCCACTTAGGCAGCTCTGCATTTTGTAGCATATAACAGAAAATAAGAAATTTAAGTTTGAAAAAGCAATAGTTTCATTAAAATGATGAATATAGAGTTAGCCCCAGTATGTCTTTTTTTTTTTTTTTTTTTTTTACTATATTCTTTCTTTTTAATAAAATTGCCAAATTGTGCGATACTCAATATATGTGTTTTGAGTTATTACAATAGCTTGTCAGTAGATGGCAGTGTGAGTCTATGGAGGAAGGGAACAAATCCCAGCTGTCAGGATGAAAAGATGAACAACTAACCTCTACTTGTAAGTTACAAGTAAAATTTAATTAAAGGCGTGTTGGCTTTGAGTCTAGTCAAGATATTACACCCATACCGATACATTTCGAGTCCCGAGAAAGGGTTTAAAAAAGGGTTGATCACTAAAAATAAAGGAAACAGGAAGAAAACCGGAAACACGTGATGTTTGCGTCATTGCATGGAAAACAAAAACAAATCGCCGTCTTGCAACATCGACTTTGTTGTTTCACATTATCCGTCATATTTACTTCTTCGAAATCGTATCCAGACTGTAATTTCATGGTAAGACTTTACCTATTCCAAAATGTCGACTCAAAAAAAAAAAAAAAANAAAAAAAAAAAAAAAAAGATAGGTTTCGTGTTTGTACCGTTTTTATCAGGTTAATGCGTGCTAACTCTGAAGCTAGATAGCTGAAGCTACATAGCCAACATTCGGTGCAACAGCAGCTCATCTCTTTGCTAAAATGTCGTTAGGAAATGTCTGTTGCATTGTAAAGTCGTTGTTATTTTCTTCCTCTGTCGTAGGTATTTATGTGGGTCCAGGTGAAGCTGTAGTTTACCGGTAACGGCGCGGCCATGGCTCAGCAGAGAGGAGTCAACAGTCTGCAGTTCAACCAGGACCAGAGTAAGATGATCGCTAACATGTGGAGCTAAAATGGGAATCATTATCTTTGAATAGACATGTTTACATGTTTTAAAATCATTTTTACAACTCATTATCCTTATTGTTGTCAATCACCAGGCTGTTTCTGCTGTGCTATGGAGACAGGGGTCAGGATTTACAATGTGGAGCCCCTGATGGAGAAGGGACACCTAGGTGAGTAGAATTAAAGCCTCACAGGCAGATTTTCTTCTTTCCTTTTCTTGGATGTATATATATATATATATCTATATATATATGCTGGATGAAGCCTGAAAAGACTTTCCACATAGTCCTACAGCAATACCACAGGGTACAACAGTGTAGAGGACAACTCACATTGATCACTATTTCATCCGCATTGCTTTATTCCAGAGTATTGGTCTTTCACTGGAGAAATGAAAGACAAGCGGCCAGAATAAATTCCAGAGCTGCCTTTATATAAAGGATAGTACCGGTGATTTTGCATGTTCAAGCCCAATAAATACAAAAGCACACATTACGTTATTGACAAACAATTTCCAAAATATAAAACTGTATTTTAGTTTTCCTGTTGTTTTGCAAAATCTCCTAATCTTTCAGAATCAAATGTTCAGGTGATGCACCCACCTTAAAATTTAAATTTGTTGGATGAAGCCTGTTTTATGAATGTGATATGACATAAATAGTGATTGACAGAGGTGGGTGGAATGTACAGACATTAAAAAAAAAAAAAAGTTTACAAGCAAATGAAGATAATGATCATGACAAAAGAACTTAAAGAAAAGCAGGGCTGGATTTGGTGTAGTATCATATAGATTGCCATATTAGAGTAAGTTGCTGAGGAAGGTATGTTTGAATTTATAATTATGTTTGGGTATGTGTGTGTGAGAGAGAGAGCGAGAGAGACCTTGAAAATTGTTTTGATTGTTTGGATGGAAGAAAAAAATAATGAACAAATAAACTGCTATATTTAAAACAAGGGAATGTGGGGCAATTGAAAGTGAAGATTAAAGAACAGCACAGATCTGTGGTGAAAATTATGATAAATGTTGAGGAGCAATAGGAATGATAAGGCCAGCTTCCTAGAACAGTTCCCTGCAAATTCCCAGCCTACTCTCCCAGCAGAACCCTGGACAACCCCAGCTACAGTAGATGGATCCAGGTGGGTTTGCAAGCTCCACCTTGCTTTTTCCTTCTTCTTTTAATGTTTTCCCATTTCCCAGATTTGTTTACTCTTGCATTTTTAGCATCTTAAACAATGTTTGTTCTGATACAGGCTCAGACAACCCCACATCCAAAACCATCAACCAAACTGTGGGGACTGGGCTAATGCGCTACGGACAAGAAATTATGCCAGCTTCTCTTTGTTTCTGTTTTATATTTTACTCTGTGGGGTACATGAAAATATTGGAACTGGATGTCTGATAAAGGATAATTAGTTTCTTTCTTATGTGTGTTTTTGCAGACCATGAGCAGGTTGGGAGCGTGGCCCAGTGCTCCATGCTGCATCGCTCCAACCTGCTGGCTGTAGTTGGAGGCGGAGTCAATCCCAAATTCTCAGAAATATCTGGTGAGTGAGTTGAAGTCAAATGTTATAATCTCACCATGAACACTTTTCCACTGTCTCTGATGTCTCATTCCAAAATTAGTACACCCCCCCCCCCCNCCCCCCCCCCCACCAAGGATTTTAAGGAGTTTATACATATATACAGTACATATGCTACCACCCGAAAAGTTTAGAATTACTTGTTATTTAAGTAGTTGTTATTTTATTCAGTAATAGCCTTTTAAAATCATATGAAACCAACACCAAATGTATTTTAAGATGTTTTATTTAGTATTTCAAAGTATTTAAATGATAAATAACACTATTTTAGTGATTTCTTCAAAGTATCTACCATGAGATTTAATCTCTGCTTTGTAAATATGAGGCATTAGTTTCTAGAGCATCAGGGAATAATCTAGAATCTCCTAATAATCTCTGGAACCACGTACAGTTTCTCTAAATGAATTTGGAATAATCTACAACCATATAATGATTATGGACAATCATAAAATGTCTTAATTTTTTACAGCTTCTTGCAAATTATTTTAAACCTGTAGGTGCAAAATATTAACAGACAAATAGAATCATTTTATACATACTCATGAAACTAAACTAGTTTTACATTACTGGAAACGTTGATTCTATGTGAAAATCAGTAGTGATGCCACACTTTAGAGTGGTACAGTATATATATATATATATATATATATTTTTTTATTTTTTTTTATTTATTTTTTTTTTTTCTCGAATTAAGAATTTTCAAGGATGTGACTCCAGAGGGTTAAACAGTACACAAATTACAAATATAAATGCAAAATTAGGTAGAAAGTACATTGTAAAATTTATAAACCGTGTTGTCTGTCTGAGTAGCCATGGCTCTTCAGAAGCTGTATTTTATTATTATGGTGCCTTTCCTCATTTTTTTTTTTTTTACCATCTCATCTGAGGAACAGGTGAATCCTCAGAAAACATAGTTTTTCTTTTCCCAGGGATTTTAATGTTTTCCTATTTTTCTCACGATTACTTTCACTTCTACATCTTACAGTTTTCTTATGTCCTGATTCCCGACTAAATAGTGAGAACAATGCAGCAGTCAGCCACATATTATTTCACGTCCACAGTCTCTGATGTTGTGTTGTGTCAGGCTGGCTAAATATGCATTTTTTGTTAATGTTTTCAAAGCAAATGAGTTTACCCCCACATCCCATCAAACAATTACTGCTGAACCCAGATCACCTTACACTATGTGAATGCTTTTAATATTAATCTAAATCAACAGTCCAATATTTGATTTTTTTTTTTTTTTCCNATTTTTTTTTTTTTTTCCTTCAGTGCTGATCTGGGATGACGCTCGGGAGGCACGGGACCCCAAGGACAAGCTGGTTCTGGAGTTTACCTTTACCAAGCCTGTTCTAGCTGTTCGCATGAGACATGACAAGTGAGTTGGTCCTTGATGTTTGTACGTGTGCAATCATGTAAAATCATCATTTCAATGTGTAATTAAATGATAATAAGGGTAATATTTTCCATTTTTTTCAGGATCATCATTGTATTAAAAAACAGAATCTATGTGTACAGTTTCCCAGACAACCCTGTCAAACTTTTTGAGTTTGACACTAGAGACAACCCCAAAGGTAATGTTTCCAGCTCTTCTTACGTATTTTGTTCACGATGGACAACAAGTCAACTTTTTTTGAAGGGTGTGTGTTTAATTCTTCCTTCTAGGTCTGTGTGATTTATGTCCTAGTTTGGAGAAACAGCTGCTGGTCTTTCCAGGTCATAAATGTGGCAGCCTACAGCTGGTTGTAAGTTTAAAACACACATATCCCATCCCTCAAAGCTTAAAGGAGCATACCAGCCAGTTTGTATGTTTAAGCAAGATATATACAACTCTCATACATGTAATATTATCAATAACCAATTTAAAACATAAAACTGTATTTTAGTTTTTCTGTTATTTTTCCAAATCCCCTAATCTTTCAAAATCAAATATTAAGGTGATACACACACCTTAAAGGACTATACCACCCATTTGGCATGTTTGAGCCTTATATGTTCGATTTTTTATACACGTAAGGTTACTGACAATCATTTTCCAAAGGATAAAACCGTATTTCAGTTTTCCTGATATTTTGCAAAATGTCTTAATCTTACAAAATCAAATATTCAAGTGATACGCCCACCTTAAAAATCCATGTTTCTCCTGCTAATAGTTACGCAGCCTTATGAAGTCACGGTCCTTTAAATTTTTCCATAAACGCAGGTCTTCTTTTGGGACTATATTCCCTGGTAGAGACATACATTCACTCCACACTTTTTATTGAGCTTAAATGCTAAAATTACATAACTTCTTAAAAAACCTGAATACACATCTTGTTCGTGATGATGGATTACGTATCCCAAAGAACGTTTCAAGTATCAACAAGTTGATTTTAATAGCGTACCAGAATGAACTGAAACCAGGTCTGGAAGGTAGGAAAAACATTTTTAATTCACCGTTCCAGTAGTATGCTTTGGGAAATGATTGTCAATAACCTTATGTGTATGAAAATTGAATATATTAGGCTCAAGCATGCAAAATGGATGGTATGGTCCTTTAAGAAAATGACATAACTACTTCATGATGAAGATGATGATGTGATAAACGAGTACATTGTTGTTTTCTTCAGGACTTGTCCAACACGAAGCCCGGTACATCATCTGCCCCTTTCACCATCAACGCCCACCAGAGTGAGATAGCCTGTGTGGCGCTGAACCAGCCCGGCAGCGTGGCGGCATCGGCATCTCGCAAAGGAACTCTCATCCGCCTGTTTGACACGACAACCAGAGACAAGCTAGTGGAGCTGCGCAGGGGAACCGACCCGGCCACGCTCTACTGGTACACGCTGAAATAATAACGGAAAGCACGTTTGTGTGTGTCAGGTGATAGTATGTGTGTTAACGAGTGGCCGAGAAAATCTTAGAGGCCTCATCCCATCCTCTGAATTACCGCTTTCAGCTGCTGTAGCAGCAGAGCTACAGAACCCTTCATGCAAAGAAAAATCTCTATAAAAAATCATTTGTCATAAATCAGGTAAACCGGTAACCAATAGACACCAACTTCAGCCTCCCAGCATCTAGCACTTTACCTTATTATATATTTTTTAAAATTCTCTTAGGTATAGATCCTTTGTTTTGCCAGCTTTTATTTGTGGCATGTTTGAATGTTCCTTTTTTAAATGCACTTATGTATTGCACAGCTGCTGTTTACTCATATTTTGGAATGTCCAATGTTCGTTGTCTGTTAGTTTTGCAAACCAAAGACAAATTTCCACGTTTGGAATACAAAGATGGAAATTTAAAGATAAATAAAGTTGATTTGATTTTATTATATTCAAATTTCAAGTACAGGTTAAAGGACCATACTACACATTTTGCATGTTTGAGCCTAATATATTCAATTTTCATACATGTAACATCACTGACAATCATTTTCCAAAGGATAAAAGTGTATTTCAGTTTTCCTGATATTTTGAAAAATCTCTTAATATTTCAAAATCAAATATGCAAGTGATACATCCACCTTAAAAATCCATGTTTCTCCTGCTAATAGTTACNTTCAAAATCAAATATGCAAGTGATACATCCACCTTAAAAATCCATGTTTCTCCTGCTAATAGTTACATAGCTTTATGAAGTCATGGTCGTTTAAATTTTTCCATAAACGCAGGTCTTCTTTTGGGACTATATTCCCTGGTGGAGGCATACATTCACTCCACACTTTTTATTGTGCTTAAACGCTAAAATTACGAAACTTAGTTTGATACCAGAGAAAACAGCATAAGCTAGAGGAGCATTGGTCTTATAGGAACCTCACTAATACGTTGATCCTCATTTTACCTCACAAGAACATGCTGGTGATAGGACACTGGTGCAGCACTGAACATAAGGAAAACTTGCAATCACGCCATTTGTTTATTATAATTAGCCCCTAACGGTCTTGTCTGCATTGCTTCTTCTTTCCAGCATCAACTTCAGCCATGACTCCTCGTTCCTGTGCGCCTCCAGTGACAAAGGGACAGTTCACATCTTTGCACTGAAAGACACCAAACTCAACCGCCGTTCTGCGTAAGATTGTCCACTCTGAATCACTGGGGTCTATTTCCAGGCTTTAAAGGACCATTTTGTATGTTTGAACCTAATTTATTAAAATTTCTTACACGTTATGATCATTTCCCAAAGGATAAAACCGTATTTCAGCTTTCCTGATATTTTGCAAAATCTCTTAATCTTTCAAAATCAAATATTCAAGTGATACACCCACCTTAAAAATTAATGTTTCTCCTACTAATAGTTACACAGCCTCATGAAGTTACGATCGTTTAAGTTTTTTGATAAATTCCCTGGTGGAGACATACATTCACTCCACGCTTTTTATTGTGCTTAAATGCTAAAATTAAGTAACNCCCTGGTGGAGACATACATTCACTCCACGCTTTTTATTGTGCTTAAATGCTAAAATTAAGTAACTTCGAAAAAAAACCTGAATACACGTCTTGTTAGTCATAATGGATTACCTATCCCAAGAACGTTTCAAGTATCAGCAAGCTGATTTTAATAGTGTACCAGAATGAACTGAAACCAATGGCAGTCTGGAAGGTAGGAAAATCATTTTTAATTCACCGTTCCAATAGTATGCTTTGGAAAATGATTGTCAGTAACGTTATGTGTATGAAAATCGAATATATTAGGTTCAAACATGCAAAATGGATGGTATGGTCCTTTAAGGCTTTTGTTGATTATTCTGTCTTTACCTCTTCCCCTAGATTGGCACGTGTGGGGAAAGTGGGCCCTGTGATTGGTCAGTACGTGGACAGCCAGTGGTCATTGGCCAGCTTCACTGTTCCAGCTGAGTGTGCCTGTATTTGTGCGTTTGGAAAGAACACGTCAAAGAATGTCAACTCTGTCATTGGTGAGGAAGAATGGTAGAAGAACAAAATTATTTTGTCTGTCTTTTTCTTCAACATTACCATCTTTAAACTATCATAATACTTGATACTGTATTGTTATTACTGGATTACCTGAACTGAGGTTGTTGTCGTGTGGATTGAGCAACATGGTAAAATTTAATTGAATATTATAAATTGTTTATCTTAAGCCGTTTTCAGACCTGTAATTCATTTGCTGCTGCAAGAGCACAAACAACAACATGCTAACTTGTTATTTTGAAGTACAAGTTAGCTTGATATGTTGCCACGTTCTCACAACTTCCGTTTCATTTGCTATGGCTAATCAAAAGTGTAGTTTACTTAAAGTTAACGCATACACCAAATACTGTGGTTCTTGATCAATCAACGGCTCAGTAAATCACCCTGCAGCTCACAAGTAGCGTGGATCATGTTCGCACTAGAGGTGGCAATTTTGACATGGAAGTTCGAACGGTTTCGAAACACACCAACACGCCCCGTTCCAGTACTGTGTTCTGACAACTGTTTCAAAACTTCTCACGCAGACGTCGTGACGGTTTTAGGAGACATGGCGAAATGCCACCGCACGTACCACAATACATTCTCAATGAATCAAGGGAAAGGTTTTATTTAAATTGGTACAGAACAATTTGGCACAAATTAAATGCAGACACAATCATAATCTCGTACAGTAAGTGTAATAAACAAAAAATTGTTATCAGTCAGTTGCCATGACATAGCTGTGATAAGCTAAATATTTATGCCATAAGGTCTGTAAACCATCTTCTTTGTGTGTGGATCTCTTTGGTTCACATATATATAATACAAGGCCTCAATAAATAATTGACAGTTTGATTGCATCTTCATGAAAACTGTTTCAAGATGGTTCACATTTTGGAACAGGAGGCGTTCAAACTGCTGCAGTTACAACACCTGCCAGTAGATGCCAACGTTGAGCGAGACGTTTCAAAGCCTCGAAATTTCCATCCCTACTTCACACCCCAAACGAACAGAGTGTGTTTGGCAGACTGAGACCACTTCCTCAAAATATGTTTTTTCAGACATTATTTGAAGTTCTGTTTGTTTGAGTGATTTCTGTGGCGTTTTTTTTTCCTTTCCCCTTTCTGCAGCCATATGCGTGGATGGGACATTCCATAAGTACGTGTTCACCCCTGATGGAAACTGCAACAGAGAAGCCTTTGACGTGTACCTGGATATATGTGACGACGATGACTTCTAATGCCACAAAAAAGAAAAGGAAGCAGGTTAGCTTAAAAACCAGAACGGAAGGGAAGAGCAGTAAGGAAGATGAAGCGTGATGAGGACAATGATGATTCATAAAACGGACTTAATGATTGTTGTTCTTGTCTAGTGACAGACTGCAAAAATGGCTCTTCACAGAGAATTTTAAAATAAGTATGGGAATACTCTAAAGCTCATATGTTCTGTTTTTTAGAGTTTTTTGTGTTCATAATCAGATGTATCTACTGTATGTAGCCGTGCAATTTTAAATACAATTTTCTATTTCTATCTGAATGTGTAAAAGTCCCACAAATGACCAGTACATGCCGAAATCATTTGCTGTATTTAGAAGAGGTTATAACAGTCATTACTTGACAAACAAACTTCAGTTTTGCTGTTAAGAATTTTACTTCCAACTCCAATATCAAGTGCCCTAAATGAATCTATATCTTAATAAATCACATGCTCATTATGACAAGGTTAAGTCCCGCAAAATACAGGTGTGGCCAAAAGTGTTAATACCCTTGCATTTTAATCAGATGATGTACCGGGAATCCTGAGAAGTGTTGAAATTAAAAGATTTTTCATCATCCATTAATGCAGGTCTTTGGTTTGCAGTGGAACAAAGCAAAAGCTTCAAAAAGAAGTGAAGTCTTTCTTTTTTTTCTTTTTTCACCATGTTCTGAGGAACACCTGATAGTTAAGTCATTCACAGATGTAATAATTCCTACAGTGGCTTATAATTGCTTTGTTTTTGTTTTTTGTTTTTTTTGTTTGTTTTTTTTGGAGAAAAGTAACTAATAGTAACAAATAGGCCTTAAAAATATTGTTCAGATGTTTTGTGAAACATATTTTCTGCTCAGCATTAGATATGTTCGTTATCTTGATATACACTGTACGTTATCTGCCAATATTTTTTTGCTTTGGTTTTGAATAAAGTTGTTCTTAAAAAAAAAACAAGGCAACGCNCCCCCCCCCCCCCCCCCCGGGAAGTGACCTCCTTAATGGCGGCTTTAGCTTCTCGTTACATGGGAGTTTGTTGTTTTGTTTGTTAAAGAAGCTTTCAGTTGTGAGTCTCGTTCTTATCTTAATATAGTAGTAGGAGTTAAGTATTAGATCTTCCGTGTGTTTGGTTAAATCTGTCTGTGGACAATACAGACAAAGTCTTTTTAAACTTTGACTCGTCTCCCGGTAGCCAATAAGCTGCTGCAGTTAGCTTAGCTTAGCTTGCTAAGTGTACAAACACGAGCAGAGACCACAATACAACACGGCGCTAACCAAAGTGCTGATGTACTGACGGAGTTTGTCTGGAGGAAACGTTTCTGTCATTTCAAAAATGATGTCTAAATGGCAAATACTGAGAGAGCTGGTGAATCAGCGATCATCTGCGACTGAAGAGACACTGGGACTATTTGAAACAACGATAGCGGAGTACGAGGAGGACATGTCTCGTTCACAGAAAAACTTCCGATTACGGAAACTACTAAACGCTGTTTTCAACCCTGAAGTTCGTTTACACAGAGCAGGTTTGTTCACTTTTTTTTTTTTTTTTNTTTTTTTTTTTTTTTATCAAAATATTCAGACTCATTGTAAAAAATACTAATGACTTGAGTAGTTTGAGGAAGCAATAACCACAGATACAGAAACGTAATTACCTCATTGGCCGCTATGCATCCGCCATATTGGGGAGGTCAAGATAAGATAAACCTTTATTTATCCCAAGGGAAATTATTGTGCCCAAGGTTGCTCAGTAGTACGTTACATGAGGTGCAATAAAAAGAATAAAATGAAGTACTTCAAATGCAAAAATTACAAATTAAACTTACAAAAAATTATATACTAAACTAAAAACTAAAACTATTGTATATACAATATATACAGATACAAATATACAGATATACAACTATACAGATACACAAAGATGAGGTAAGCTAAGGTGCATATCTGAGTACAATACACAATGTCTAAATTACTGCACAGCAGTTCAGTGGAGCACCTTGGTGGTATCAGTCTGCTGCTGAAGGTGCTCTGATGACTGTCCAGGATGCCGTGCAGCAGGTGAGACGGACTTTCCATGATGCTTAGAAGTTTGTGTAGCATCCTCCTCTCAGACATAGATAATAATAACTATTTATATAGCACCTTTCGAAACAAAGTTACAAGGTGCTTAACAATATAGCCAAGTTTAACACACAATGAAGNTATAGCACCTTTCGAAACAAAGTTACAAGGTGCTTAACAATATAGCCAAGTTTAACACACAATGAAGTGACAGTTTAAAACAACTTAAGCCACACCACAAAACAATATAAAATAATAAAATAAGATAAACAGATAATAAGAACAGTTAGCATAGTTAGGGAAAGGCCATACGATAAAAATAAATCTTGAGACAGGTCTTAAAAGAAGATCCTGAGTGATATGAAATATCAAACAAGTAATGAAAATATGAAAACAAGTAAAACACTGCCCTCTACTGGCTGAACGGAATACCCTCCCTACAGTACCATTTAAAACTCAAACTGTGACATGCCTAATTAATAGTTAGCATGCTAGTGAATCATGCTATTAAAATCTGAACCATTACACCCTTATAAGACTGGATGAAAATAGTCTCTTGTTTTCCCTTTTGTAATGTGTGTGTTTCTGTATTCCCTGCAGACATCCAGCAGCTGTCAATGCAGCAGGACAGGATCCCCGATCTGGACCAGAAGGAGCCAGAGTCCCCACACATTAAAGAAGAACAGGAGGAAATCTGGATCTGTCCGGAGGGAGAGCAGCTTCAAGGTCTAGAAGAGGGTGATATCACCAAGTTCCCATTAACCCATGACCTGAAAAAGGAAGACAGTGAAGAGGAAGATTATTCTTCACAGTTTTATAAACACCAGACCGAGACAAACAACAGAGAGGCAAAATCTCAGAACAGCAGCTCAACTGAACAGATTAAAACAGAAGCTGATGGAGAGGACTCTAAAGGACCAGAAACAGACAGCAAGTTAGATCCAGCTAGTTATTTCGAACCAGTTAGTGACAACAAGGCTTCAGATTCTTCTGAACCTGAAACCACAGACAGCGAGGATGATTGGAAAGAGACCAGAGAACCTCAGACTTGTTTAAACACTATGAAACTTAATGAAGTCCCTGTTAGCGATACGGGCTGTAATACTAACAAGAAAAGTTTTAGCTGCTCTGCGTGCGGTGAAACATTTAAATCCAATTCAGAGCTGAAGAAACATCTGAGAATCCACTCAGGAGAGAAATCATTCAGCTGCTCAGTTTGTGGTAAAACATATATTCAAAGCGGACACCTGAACAGACACATGAAAAACCACACAGCAGAGAAACCGTTCAGCTGTCCAGTTTGTGGTAAAAAATGGATTCGAAAAGGAGACCTGAAGGTACACATGAGAAGCCACACAGGAGAGAAACCGTTCAGTTGTTCAGTTTGCGGTAAGAAATTGATGACGAGAGGACACCTGAACAGTCACATGAAAATTCACACAGGAGAGAAACCTCTGAGCTGTTTGGTGTGTGGTAAAAAATGGATCTCAAGAGGAGACCTGAATAGACACATGAGAAGCCACACGGGAGAGAAACCATTCAGTTGCTCAGTTTGCGATAAAAAATGGATTACAAAAGAAAAGCTGCAGAGACACATGAGAGTCCACACACGAGAGAAGCCGTTCATTTGTCCAGTTTGCGATAAAAAATGGATTTCAAGCAGAAAACTGAAGATACACATGAAAATCCACAGAGAAGAGGAACCATTCAGTTTGAGTTAAAAACAAACGGATTACAAGAGGAGACCTGAACTAACCAGAGAAAATTCCTTCAATTGCTCAGCATGTGGAAAAACCTTCACTCTTAATAAATATCTTCAGCAACATATTAGTATTCATACAAGAGAGAAACTTAGTATTTCTAAATAATGTGCTTGATTTCTATTATTTTCTTTTGTGGAAATAGTGTACTCATATTTTTTGTTTCTGACATACGAGTATATTGAATGTTTGAATGTTAAATGTGGATTAAAATTCACTGAAAATTTATTTAAATTTCAAATAACTGAGTGATTTAGTTTATCCAGCAAAGACTATTTAAATACATAGATGAATACAGTAAATATTTTGAGTAATCAAGCTCTTTGTATGTGTGTATGAGACAGATAAACGTAAAGACAAGTAAACATTGTGTCCCGACCAACGTTAAAACCAAACGCTCTCTGAATTCTGTGATGTTTAATCATTTGAACTATAATTATTTACTGCTTCAAATTTGCTGCTGTTAATTGCTCTCACAGACACACCTCAGATAGACTGACTGCAGGTTGCCAGATCAGCAGGTATCACAGAACGCACCGTCTCATCCAGTCAGAACAGCCGCTTTTTACAGAAAACACACCAACCTGGCAACTTTGCATAGATCTGACCAGCTAGCACGATGGACTTTAAGCGAGATCATTTGAGATCGTTACAAATATTGGTAGGGACAATTCAGTAGTGGCTCAATATTGGTAGGGACACATCTCTACTGTCTCTACCTAAATCTGTGTCTATGTAAGATAACACCAAACACAGTCAAATGCATGTGCAAGAGATATATTGTCTTTTCAGTGTTTGATTTCAGCATATATACAAGTTTTCAGTGAAATACATATTACAAAGTACAGATTATTCTGTTCACAGTTCAGTTTTATGTATACGCCTCCTCTTCTTAAACCACCCAGTCTATGAGGAGTACTCACAGTCAGCTATGTCGGTAGAAATGGTAAAAGCTTTCACAAACTCCTCTGCTAATTTGATGCGATCGCTACCAGGTGATGGTCGCCGCTCCGGTAAATCCTTTTATCCCAGTTAAATGTTCTGCCGCTCCAAACACAGACCTCCCCCGCCACCTTTACCCCAGCGCTGTCAACATTTATCTTGTGACTTAATGTTCAGTACTCTATAAAAGACTGAAATAAGAAATCTACACTTTAATTAATTACAGACTCATTATGACTAGGTGAAGTCCTCAAAATACAGTTGTGACTGAAAATGTCATTGCATTTTATTCAAGAAATAAATCATAAAAAGTGTTGAAATTAAAATGTCTTTTGTCATCCATTAATGCATGTTTTTGGTTTGCAGGGAAATAAAACAAAAGTTTCACAAAAGAAGTGAAGTTTTGCTTGTTTAAACAACTAGTGCAGTGCCTGTTGAAAATGTGCCTGTTTGGACTGGGCCGGACTTTATGGTGTTTGCTGCAGCCTGCCATTAGTGCCTGTGGAGCGGAGCATATGCTGCCATGCACGGACTACTTTTTAGTCCAGCAGATGACACCAGATGATTAAAACTTTCACCCAATACTATTTTTTTCCTGATTAATTTTGTTTCAGAGCAACAGAAAATGTTCTTTATTCTGTGACAGTGAAAAATGGGAATAACGTCTTAACTTTTCACTTTTCCATCAAAAAAAAAAAAATCATTATCGTGACTGGCTTTCAATGGATAGCATTTATTTGCAGACATTTANAAAAAAAAAAAAATCATTATCGTGACTGGCTTTCAATGGATAGCATTTATTTGCAGACATTTAAGTAATTTTTATTATATCACTCCTCCAGTGTCCTACAACAGACAAATCACGAATCAACAGGAAAGTTAAATCTCCATTTTAATCTTTGAGTCTATCAGTTTCAGTTCCAGCCACTATGCAGCAAACTACTGACTTCTGCCTTTGTATGGAGTCATTAATATACTATTAAATATACTACTATATAATGTCAGCTTGTCATTTTGATCTAAGAAAGTTCTGCTCAAACCAAACATTTCAGGTTGTAAGGAGTTCGTCAGCCAGACAATGAACAATCTCACAAGAATTTATCTTACCAGAGTTACCTTATTCCACAGGATAAAGATGCATCGATGTACCGTGATGTGTTGATTCTTAACTGCATCGATGTGACACGTTAAAACTGATGGCATCTAATACGGAAGTACGAGTATGTCTTAAAGAAGAATATGCCTCAAGCAGGTTATTTTTAATGTCTAATTTTGCAGAAAATAATCAATTATAATTGATTTTACCATGTCGGATTGATGCAGTTAATGATGCAAAGATGCAACAATGCATATTTATACCCTTAGTAATTGTGTAATCAAAGCATGAATATAGTCTGTCAGGTGAGGAAATGCAGGCAAAGGTGGCTTTCTACAATTATAACAAACACCTGAATAAATCAACTTACTGAGACTGACAAAACATTAGTGTCTAATATTACAATATTATGATGACACATTCTATTATTTTAATAAACTTTGTCCCCACAGGGCAATTAAGAATTGCAGGCATATATAGAAACAGATATTATAAACAAACATTAAAAGTTAAATACTGAGGTTAAGGAGAACTGCCTCAGGAACAACTAACTTTCTCCTTCAGACTGTAGAGCATCTGATGCTCTGAAGGTGTCTTTCAGAAGGAAGCCATTCAGAGGAGGAGTGGAGGATGTGTGAAGGGTCTTGGAGGATGGATTTGGCTTTTTGGACAGTGTGAATATGGTAAAATGAAGAGATGCTTCTTACTTTATTACAGGTGATTATTGAACAGATGCTGACAACACTGTTGAGGCTCTTCTTGTTTTGAATATTTAAAGTCCAACATCCAACACGTCTAACATACTTCTGCGCTTTAGAGATCAGCATCCAGCCCTGCATGCCAAAGTCAAGCTAAAATGCTACACTAGCTAATGTTAGCTAGTGTAGTGTTTTAGCTAATGTATTAGGTTTAAGGTAAAACCATCTTTTATATTATTGGTGCTTTGTCTTAATTTACCACATAAACATCACCCCCACCTATCTCAAAGTACTATAAAAAATAAATAAAAACAGCAGTTATGTCCCTGTCTAAGGGTAAAAGGACACAACATAAAGGAAGGTTTGTTCTCTCCTGGTCCCCAAATCAGCCAGTCACCAAGCTCTCAAATGCAATTTATTACAATGTCAAAAACAAAAAAAAGTGTGAAATAAATAAAAACATTTTTTTAAAACGTGCAGTATCCACTAGTCAGAATGATAGAGTGAGCGTAGCGTTGAGGGCCGGGCGGAACGCTACGAGTTGTCAGCTGATGCGGGTCCACCTTCCTGGTATTTTAAAGATGGCGGGCTTTGCAGGAGCCAATCAGTGAAGATCTCTCCAGCTCCTCCCACTCTGCCAGCCAATCCAGCTACAGCAAACTCACACAGGCGGAAAACTATCGCAGTGGCACGCATATACCCACCATACGACTGGGATCGTAACACAGATAAAATATTATTTCACATTAAATCAAAAATGACAAACCATGCTACCAGCAAATTGGCAATTAGTTCATTTTTTCTGTAGCAGGGCTGTACAAATGGACTTTTATTACCCAATAATAAACTGTCAATTACGTTAATAGTTGATAGCTACTTTATTAATTTTACAATATAAAAAAGTAATGCAATACAGTTTATATCAAATATACCTTAAATCTCAAATGTAATTGTTATTTTAAAAAAACCTCATTTTACTTATTTCCATTTATTGTCAAAAGACAGGCGCACAGGAAGACAGGAAAATGTTCATGCTGACATTATGTGTTGCATAATAAATAAACATGAAATGATGAAATCATGATTATTTCTTTCACTATAATCATATCATCTAAAAATGAAATACCAGCGACAAAACAAACAGATTAGGAATACCACTGATCCCGTCATTCACCAGAGAACACTATATACAACATAACACAGGTTTGAGATTGTATTTTCTGTTGCTTCTCTAACCATCACAATGACTTTTGATTTCTGTCCTGTGATTATTGATTAAATATTTGCCCCAAACACTGCCAGAGTGCTTTCTCATTTTCAGATGCAGATTTTGACCTCATTCATAAGAAACAATGAATGGTCACTGGTTTGCGTGGCTATTCATATGTTTCTTCAAAGATTTGTTTTGAGTAAAATTTCTTCCACAATCAGAGCAACTGAAAGGTTTCTCTCCCGTGTGGACTCTCGTGTGTCTTGTCAAATGGTATTTTAGAGTAAAACTTTTAGCGCAGACTGTGCAGCTAAACAGTTTCTCTCCCGTGTGGATTCTCACGTGAACCTTCAGGTCTCCATTTACGGTGAACGTTTTGCCACAAACTCAGCAACTGAATGGTCTCTCGCCAGTATGAATTTTCATGTGTTTCTTCAGAGCATGTTTTACAACTAATGTTTTATCACAATCTGAGCAACTAAAGGGCTTCTCTCCTGCGTGGATTCTTATATGCGTCATCAGAGACTGTTTCACTGCATAATCTTTACCACAAATCGTGCAACTGAATGGTTTCTCCCCTGTGTGGCTTCTCGTGTTTCTTCAGATCACCACTTGTCATCCATTTTTTACCGCATACTAAACAACTGAATGGTCTCTCTCCTGTGTGGCTTTTTACATGTTTCTTCAGATATCCAATTGTCTTCCATTTTTTTACCGCAAATTGAGCAACTAAATTGTTTCTGTTTTGTGTGGATTCTCATGTGTGTCTTGAGATTTCTCTTGTACTTAATTGTTGCTCCACANGTTTCTGTTTTGTGTGGATTCTCATGTGTGTCTTGAGATTTCTCTTGTACTTAATTGTTGCTCCACACTCAGAGCAGCTAAAACAGTTTTTGCCAGTATTACATTCCATATCACTGACAGGGTCGTTATTATTTTCCAGAGTGTTTAAACCAGGCTGATGTTCCTCAGTCTCTCTCTGATCATCCTCCCTGTCATCAGGCTCAGAAGACTCTGAAGCCTCGTCATCACTGGCTGGCTGTAAATCTAAACTTGGATCTAAGTTCCTGGATGGCNAGACTCTGAAGCCTCGTCATCACTGGCTGGCTGTAAATCTAAACTTGGATCTAAGTTCCTGGATGGCTCTGGTCCTCCACAGTCCTCTACATCAGGTTCTGGTTTGGTTTGTTTAAATGAGCTGCTGGCTGCAGACTCCGCCTCTCTGCTCTCCTCAGTTTGGCTTTGATGAATCTTTGAGGACTGAGCTTTGTCTTCGTCATTTTCAGGACTGAATGGGAACTTGATATCAGCCTCATCCTGACTTTCAAGCTGTTGTCCCTCCTGACTGGTCCAGAGCTCCTCCTGTTCCTCTTTAATGTGAGGGGCCCCTGGCTCCTTTTGGTCCAGAATGGAGCTCCACTCCTGCTGCAACAACAACTGCTGGATGTCTGCAGGGAATATCGCAACACACAAACATATTATCAAGCAGAACTAAAGTTGAATAAATCTGTTTCATGCAATAACAATAATGACCATGGTACTTTAAGAAAATTTTGCTTTCATAATTAACTCCTGTGTTAATCCCTCAATCTCTTTCTGCTTGAAACTACCACAGAGATTAGTATGAATCGGAAATATTGTGCTTTCTTTAAAGTATAACTCAGCATCGTGGATTCTTTGTCTGCTGAACTGCAGAGTGGAACATCCTGACTTGAATGAGGCAAGGGTTTCTTTATACATTGGGTATAATGTTATTGCTTGTAAGCCATAAATTAGTACCATGTATACTCAAGTATAAGCTGAGGTTTTATCACCAAATTTCACAACACAAATCAGAGGGTCGGCTTATACACAAGAAATTCAAATTTGATCCCACAGAACAAAATTTCCAGGGGTGGAAATACTACCCATTACCACTACCCAAGGAAAAGTTTAAATCATACCTTAGAATGAGATATTTCCTGACTAAACATCTTATCCAGCACATTTTGTGGCANTTTAAATCATACCTTAGAATGAGATATTTCCTGACTAAACATCTTATCCAGCACATTTTGTGGCAGTCAGTAAGCTCTGTTGTGATTGGTCAGTTATGGTAATCAGCAATTTACCGGAACCAGTGTTAGAACCATTTCTTGGTTAATTATTAAATGATTAAAATATTTAATTTGGGAAAAATGAAATAAAATAAGTTCTTATTTTTGAATTTTTATATCTTAACTGATTGATTAGGTGATGATCGCCGGCTGCTTCATGGAGGAGGAGTCTATAGACANTTTATATCTTAACTGATTGATTAGGTGATGATCGCCGGCTGCTTCATGGAGGAGGAGTCTATAGACACTCAGCTGGAGGCTGATAAGTGTTTATGAGGAACAGAGCAGCGATATAGTTATTTACCTCACCTCACGTCATGTTTTCTTATTTTGATTTTGAAAATAAATAAGTTACGATAAGAAAGAGTGCAATGGTATCATTCCGGTGTGAGTCAGGAAGAGAAGCCCCGTTAAAGCAGCCGCCACAACTGGTACGTGGATTATTTTAAGAAAATCACAGGAATACTATGACAATACCCAGAAAAACAGGTAATTTGCTAAACAAATAAACTGATGGAACATTGGGGGTCGGCTTATACACAGGTTTCTTTAAAAATGTAAATTTGCAGGTCAAAATCAGGGGGTCGGCTTATATATGAGTATATATATAATATTATAGGAGTATGGTGCTGCATTCACTCCATTGTTACTATTCCCACTGATGATGACATTTCAATGTGCCTTGGCTACAGTAGTTTAATAATTCAAGTGTTGTTGGTCTGCTGTTGTGTCGTTCAACCCATCTGGGCAGAACATTAATTATTAAGAATCCAATATGTATTTGATGGTTTTAACTCCAAAGACATTTGTATTCACAAAACAAAACCTCCAAAAGTTCCAGCCTTGCAATTTGGTCATGAAATAAAAACTGATTTGTTAATGACTTAGCCCAAATCTGAAACTGTTCATCCTGACTATAGCCTTCTATTAAAAAAAAAAACAGAACAAAAAAAAAACTAAAGTTAAATGAAAGTCTGATGGTTGCCACCATTAAGAACACTGTTCACACACTTGAGTTTGGTGTGTTTTCATCATGGGTCTTCCAAAGAAACTAATAGAAAAATGAAGACAAAATCAAAACTCAGTAATTTTGCCCTATCACGATTTACATTTATACTAATTATGATCAAAATATTTCTGTTTAAGTTTGGAAAGTTCCTGCTTTAATATTTCTTCATGTTCAGCATTTCATACCAAAATTGAGCACTATTATATAAAATAAGGTCAAGAGCAGAGTCCTGAAGCCAGCTCAGATAACATGTGGTGACTGATTCAGTCTAGGATTGGTAAAATAATTAAGATTTTAATTTTATTATTTCAGTAATATAAGTAGCAGATTATTAGTAACATGTTCTCCCATGTTACTAATAAACTGCTAATAATCATTTTGTAATCACTGGCTGATAAACAAGTACCTGGATCTAAGTTCCTGGCTGCTTCTGGTCCACAGTCGTCTCCTTCAGGTTCTGGTTTCATCTGTTCAGGTGAGCTGCTGGCTTCAGACTCCTCAGTTTGGCGTTGATGAAGATGTGAGAGCTGATCTTTGTCTTCATCATTTTCACTCTTCATGAGAACAACAGTGAATGGGAACTTGGTGACATCTTGAAGTTGCTCTTCCTCCCAACTGGTCCAGATTTCCTCCTGTTCCTCTTTAATGTGTGGAGGCTCTGGCTCCTGCTGGTCCAGACTGGGGGTCCTGTCCTGCTGCATCAACAGCTGCTGGATGTCTGCAGGGAATACTGAAATAAAGACGTACTTTGGCTTCTCAATCTTTGCGTGACCCTGAACCAAACTTGTCCGCCATCTTTGAAGATGTCACAAAGCTCTTATTTCTGCTCTGAGGATCGAGGCTTCATAGGGGAGATTTGAGTGAGGAAACATGAGTTGATGCCATTGCCTGACATTAATGCCACTTCACCTGAAGTCAGTTTCTGATTGGACAGTTCTACTAAAGCTGATCTGACATAATGACACCGCATCTTAATATAACACATCATGAGTTTCATCAAACATGAACAGATTAATAACAGCAGCAACTCAGGTGTAAAATTACTCCAATTATTTATCTGATTGATCATCTATTTTAGAGTGTGTTTAGTGCAGGTCTGAACAATAAAGAAACATAAAACAACGCTTCTTATATCACCACAACTAGTAGTACTGATCTGTTCCAACAAAATCCACAGACATGTTTAATAAAACGTCCTATTCAGAAAGGTTCACTAATGCTAACAAACATTACAGTTGGACTCTGAGCATTGAAACACTGTGTAGTGAAATGATGGTTGATGAGCTGTAGATTATAAAGTCAGATTGTTATGCATATGTGGACATTTGTCAAACTGTTTGTGTTAAGGATTATCGTCATAATCAAAGGAGAATATTTCACTACTTTATTTTTGTCTGGGAACTACAACAGAGCAGCTGATCAGCTGAGTGACATTATCAGTAAGTGATGTCGCTTCAGGGGTGAGGATGTTTCATTTCCCTTAAATCATCGCCCCTTGGCTCCTCTGTCCTCACGTCTTTTTCTCATGTATTAAATGGGCGAGACTAAGACTCAAACAAAAGACACGTGCAGGAAATGTGGAAACAAATAAGAGCTTTGGACCATATCTGTTGTGTGAGAGGGAAACCATATTCATCAAATCTTCAGTGTTTGTCTTCTGTGGTTCTCTGAGCTCACACAGTTTTTCAATAACTGACACTGTTTACATGTTACTTACATTAAAAACTCTCTGTCTGTGAGCGCAGGGGACATTTCATCAGGCTCTCTCCCTTTTCCACATTAAAATGAAGCGAGTCCTGAAGGGGAATGAAAAACATATGTTTGTGAATGAGCACATGTAAAGATATCATTGTTTGCTGTTTTTGCTGCCTAGAGCAGCGCTGTAAATATTTCCCATAGTAANTGTAAAGATATCATTGTTTGCTGTTTTTGCTGCCTAGAGCAGCGCTGTAAATATTTCCCATAGTAAAAAAAAATTATGATAGGATGGCAAACTGATATGCAGCACAAGTTCAGTGATATTACACTAGAATTATGTAAAACCCCATTTGGAACTTTTGGACAAAAGGAGAGGAGGGGTCATTTCAGTAATTTTCTATGGTGGGCAAAAAAAAAAAAAAAAAAATAAAAAAATAATAATAATAATAATAATAATAAATCTAACATGCCAATGGTGGAAGGGGATTTTCTTTTTTGTTTGTTTTTTATTCTTTTAGCATATCCAAATACAGTAAAATAACAATAAATCATTATGACTGGCCTATAAAATGTTGCAGTCAGTTTATCTTTACACAAATACTGGTTTCACGGTATATAGTTTCCTTACAATGAGCCTGCGGACTTTCAGAGTCCGACATCATTCTTGCGCAAAGCTTGCAATTTCAAATATGAATTGATAAAAATTTTGCAACATCTAGCTTTTATTAGGTTAACATAAAGGCATGTTGTTGTTAAATTAGCCTTTAAATGCGCCTGTGTTATTTTTGTTTGCTGAGAAAATGTTTGACCTCCTAGGATACTAATTGCTGCTGATTGAAAAAGTATACACCCATAATCTAGAACTGATTTTATTTATCCAACATAAATACTTTTTAAAGTTATCCTATCAGCTCCCATTCTTTTCCTACAAGATATCTCATTATATTTATACCTTTTTGGAAAGCTGCATTGGGTTTCAGTTGGTACAGGGCGGTGACTTTTACTTTGAATGTGACCAGAAGATACTTTCCAGATTGCGGCCAACTTCTTTTTATCCAGAAATTTGCTTTTATTTTGAAGATGCTTTTGTTTGTGAGTCCAGCTCTTCTCTTTGTCCAACAGGAAGGAAAAATTAGATCACCTGTGATGAGAGAAATTAGGCTTTCTGAAGCTTTGGTGACATCTGCTGGTCAAATGCATGTAACTCCAACAGGAAAACCCTGGTAAAACAAACCCCAAACAATAAATAAATAATGATTCAATGACTTGGAAGTTACTTGCAACATTTTAATTTAACAGTAGTCTACAATATCCTGAAATTAACAGACCTGGATTTATGTGGAACCTAATTTTAGGCACACCCCTTCCTTTAGATCCTGTCAAAGAAATTAAGGAGTCTCGTGACTTCTCTCGATTGCAGATCACACTCTTTATTTTATTTTCACAGAAAGTACTGACATGGATGGTTCCATACAGCTTCAAAGTCTGACAGCTTCTGCTGTGACTAATACACCAGTGGCTGATAGTGTTCTGAATACGTCAGAGAGGCTCCAGGCTTCCTGTCTGAGCTTGGCTGTTACTTGTTAACATTGGAACGAACCACTTGTGCCAGCCACAAGGACGGCTTTCACAGATTATTTAGAAAACACGTCTAACACATCAAGCACACAGTCATGGCTATAATTATTATCATTTAGGAGTACAAGTCTTCAACTTAGGAGGACAGTTCACTAGCTGGTCATGAGGATGACCAAAGCCTTGACCTTTATGACCTCCTAGCCTGGGGACTAGACACATAATCACACATGGAAATCTTCAAGAATACTACAGGAATACTATGATATATCGAATATAAGGGTTAACAAACTTGAATAAATAAATAGCTAGAGTATATGAAAAGTAATATGCAGTAATATAAAAGGTAATATGCAGTACATTCATTTTAATTCTCACAATCCACATATTTCATCTCTTACAGTCAACTTTAAGGAACTCAAAATCCCAAATAAAGTTATCCGAGATCATTTTAGATTTATACCCTGGCATCTCTAATAAAAACATTATATTTTTCCAGATTTAATAAACCCACAATTTAAAAAAAAATGTACAAATTATATTCAGTACCTCCTTCCTTCAAAAGTAAAAGAAGTGCACTTCAAATTGATCAGTGCACTCTAGCCCTGCAATGAATTTTTATACTCTAAATTTAATTTAAGTAAGAATATTTGCACCTTTTGTACTCATGACATAGAAACGGCAGACAATTTATTCTTTTACTGCATGTACTCTAAAGCATTTTGGGATGATTTACTGTTTGGAAACAAAATCTCTGAAATTTCCTAACTTGACCTGTGACAATGTCATTTTTGGAATGATAATTGAAAACAGAAATGTTGACTCTTAATAAACTGTATTTAAATATTGGGAACATTTTTCATCCACAAAGCAAGCATTTTGACAACAACACCAAACTTCTTCATCTTCCACAAACAAATTTTCTCTACTTTATATCTTTATATTACATGAAAAAGAAAAAAAAAAGCAATGACCCTTTTGCAAATGTCTAAAGACTAAATGCTTCAAGAAGACCTCTAAAGGTCTCCCAGTTTTCCTTTTCCTGTATTTTTTCTTTCTTTTTTCCTCCTCTTTATTCTTTCTTGGTATACTCTGTGCCCAGATTTTGTTCTGTAAAATTTGTATGTACTTTACTTAGTGTTTGTATATTAGTGTGAGTTAAATAAAATTTATTTAAAAAAAAGAAAAAAGTTTCAACACGGAAGTGACGCAAAGGTTTTAAATCGCTGTTTCGAGCCCGCCCTCACTGCTTTCCATACTGTGGGTAACTTGTTTTTGTCCGGAAATTTGATGTTTATTTGAAGGCGCTTTTCTTTGAAAGTCCAACTGTTTTCTTTGTCCAACAACGACAAAAAATTAGATCTCCTGTATGTATGGATTAATCTATGTAAATTGGCAGTGTGGCTCGTGTATTAATCGTGCTAACGTTTGCTAATGTTAGCCTAGCTTGCTAGCTGGAATCACACGGACAGACACCGCGTAGCTGTAGTCAGAGTGACTCGATAGATTCCAAATACTTGTCTGGAAAAAAATAATATTTAATCATATCAAAATGTCTAAACTTCAAAGGCTGAGAGAGCTGGTGGATCAGCGACGAGCTGCGGTCGTTGAAGACATATTAGGACTGTTTGAATCAACGATTGCAGATTGCGAGGAGGAAATTTATCGTTCGCAAGAGGAGAACGTTCAACTTAAGAAACTACTGAAGGCTGCTTCCAAACCTGAAGATCACCTAAGAGCAGGTTTGTTCAAATTCAGTGTTTTTAATCACGGAGTTGAAACTCATATAAATGCTGTTTTAGTGGGTGGAGGAAGAAATAACCTCACATAGAGTCCCATTCCGTTTAGACAGGCTTAAACCAAATTTATTTACACTAGTGCCCGTTCAAAACGTGCAAAGCTAGAACTTAACTAACTCTTCCAACTCCGTTTCCCTTCAGTGTTCAACAACTAACTATTGATCTGTAGATAATATGACGTTAGTGTAGTTGTGTTTGGTGGCTAACAACAGTAGCAGCATGGCATAGGTTAGCAGCGCTAGCTATCGTGGTTTGCTAACAACAGCATTATCTCCTGGTAGCATTGTTGGCTATTATTAGCTCCAGTACAACATAAAGTTGAGCTGCCAATATCTACTCTTTATTATTTGTTACCCGTGCAGCGCCCTCAAAACAACTTCAACTTCCCAAACAACTTCTGCACGTCCTCGTGAGCTAGCTTTGTTTGCAGTGCCCGTGGAAAACGTGGCTGCTTGGACCGGACTGAACTTTATGGTGTGTGCCGCAGCCTGCCATAAGTACCCGTGGAGCGGAGCATGTGCTGCAGTACCTGGAGCGTATTCTGCGTGGACTACTTTTTACCAACACAGTTCAATTTGAGAACTGCTCATCCAAATAACTTTGCATGTGACACTGCACGTCCTTGGGTCCTGACCTGTAGAATTTTACAGTAGCTTCATACAGTGCCAGGTTCTAGAGATATTGGTGCCACAGACAGACAAATTGTAGTTATAGATAGCTGGAGCATTTTCAGGCATCAAATAGAATTCAAATTGCTTTATAGGAGACAAAGAGATTACATTGAAAAGTATAAAAAATAATCAAAAGCCCATAACGGTGTTGGTTAAAATATCCATGTAGTCAACACAATTAGAAATAACAAATAGGGCAGATAGAATAATTTCAGTTTTGTTTGATTAATACACTGTTGACAAGTCTAAGTGAGTAGTTGTTTTGGTNATAGAATAATTTCAGTTTTGTTTGATTAATACACTGTTGACAAGTCTAAGTGAGTAGTTGTTTTGGTGAAAGGGATATTTAAAGTTGTGTAGCATCTGCATAATTGTGGTATAAGATATTATTATTGTGGAAGATTTGACTGTTAACATAGCAAATTTCAGTTAGTTTTACTGTCATTCCTTTATTAATTCTCTAAAAATGTTTAGGAAATGTTTTGTTCAAACATTGAGCAGCGTGCTTACAATTACTGCTTTATTGTTAGAGATAACCATAATCAGTTTTTAAATGGTGGAATAAGAACAATAAAACAGTAACTGTGATCACACTGCTCAGTTTTTGAAGGAAATGATTTAAACATCATGGAACACCATAATTAGATTGAAATGGGATTAAGTCCATGTAAGCTTACTCTGAGTAACAGACTTTGATTTTGCAATTTTAAATGAATTTGCTCTGGCATGTAAATGTTATAAAATGAGTAAAGCCACCATCACCACAAACTTTTTCTCACATGGCAGACTCTCCTCATGCTGTGATTATGCAACACTTCATGTATATTTGATGAACTACATAATCCTCGTCCTTTTTACACTCAAATTTGTGCTTTAATTATAGTACAGACAGAAATCGGAGTGTAGCGTGCATGTTAACATATGCTAGATTGGATAGCAAAACACAAATCTCAGAGAAATCTGAATTGTTACACCCTTATAAGCTTGGATGAAAATAATCTACTATATTTTTATTGTGTGTGTGTGTGTGTTTTGGTTTTCGATGAAGGCATCGAGGAGTCGGAGGAAGAGGAAGAGGGGAGCACCAGTCTGGACCAGGAGGAGCCAAAGCCCCAGCAAATAAAAGAGGAACCAAAGCCCCCACACATAAAAGAGGAACAAGAGGAAAAAGACAAGCTTCAAAAGTCCCTTGACGCTGTGAAGAGCAAAGATGATGAAAAGAAAGCTAAGTCCTCCCAGCTTTTTCGCAGCCGGACTAAGAAGAACAGAGGGGCCGAGGCTCCAAGCGGCAGCTCAGCTAAAAAGATCAAAACAGAAAAAACTGAACCAAAACCAGCCAAGAATGTAGATCCAGGTAGTCATTTACAAGCAGCCAGTGATGACAAAGCTTCAGATTTATCGGAGCCTGTGACTGAAGACAGTGAGGATGATTTGCTGGAGACCAGGGAACCTCATTCTGGTGTAAAGGTTGAAAATGATATGGAATGTGGTGCTGGAAAGAAAGGTAAGAAACCAGCTAGAGAGAGAGAGAGAGAGAGATGTAGAGACCGATATAAGACTTGCGAAAATAGTAATTCCCCAATTATAACACGTGTATTACCCACCGCAATAGAAAAGTGTAGTTTGGGATACAAACTCGTGTATAACCCGCATGAAAATAAAGATAAGTGGTAGCTGTAAGCTTTTTCTATTCACTGTTTTCAATGGTTGGACAAGAAGGCATTATAGAATTACGTAACTCAGTTGAAAACTTATAAGAAATAGACAAACACACACGTTACCAGAGTCTGACACGTTGCTATAAGCAAGTCTCCGAAAAGCCATCAAAATCCGACTCTTTGTTGTTTGAATGCAAGAGCTGTAACAGTTCCGCTCAAGATTGCGCTTCATCGCCAGAAGCAACATCATCTTCCTCTTCACAGCTGCTCAAAGCTTCTTGCATGGACTCAGCTGCCAGGAATAGCGTTTTCTTCAAACCGTTGATGACAGTGTCCGACACTTTGCCCCACGCTGTCAGGATCTATTTGCAAACCTCAGCAAAAGTGGCACGGCGCATTTTTTCCTGATTTCCTGTATGTGTATTACGATAAAAGATCGGCTCTGGGGAAAAAAGAACAAACGGGCCGCATCACGTATTTTGAAAACAAATGCGTATATTACCCGCACTTGTGTATAAACCACATATAACCAAAATGTTTGAAAAGTCCATGTACAAACCGCGTGTTATGATTGGGGAATTACAGTACTAATATAAGTAAAGATCATGCAAGTAAATGATTTTCTGCAGTCCATGTCTCTGTGCTTCTGTAGATGTGGTTCATAGGAAGAAACTTTTATCTCCTGAATGGGTCGTTGTTAGTTTTAAAAACCATTTCTAGTGTTCTAGTTGTGAGTAACATTTTATTTTTCCTACAGAAAGATCCAGACAAGTGAAGGGCAGTGGGAACAGGAAGTGCACCCGCTAAACGGCACAAGAGATAACTGGATCCACTTCAGTCAATTACAATAATTTCAAATTGATTCAAAGGCGTTTTTTTTTTTTTTTTTTTTAGTACAAAATAGATGTTTGAGCTTTTGTCTATGATGTAGTAGCTTATCATACATCTATGACTGTTTCTCTTGTTTTTTTTTGTTTTTTTTTAAGTCTGCATTAGACTGGATGAGGCTGCAGATCCTTTGAATGTTGCATCTACAGCTACTTGATATGTTTATATGTTTGCTGTACTGCGATTCTTTTTCTTTTTTTTTCCCCATTTTGGGTGTATTTAAAAAAAAGGTTGCATGATTAAACCATGGATGTTCAGCCTAATCTTTACACTGGTCAATCATTATTATGTTATGTCTCTGTATGGAGTCATGAATATACTATCAAATATTCTGCTGTTCAATGTCACTTGGTCATTTTGAACAAAGAAAGAAGGTTCTGATCAAACCAAACATTTCAGGTTCGTAATTGCTGCGTTCCAGTTACAGTGCAAAGTCAGAATTTCTGACCTCAAACTGTTCCAGCCAAATGTAAACAAAAAAGCATAGCGAACACCAATAAATACTGTAAGATTAAATAAAGTTAGTAATAAATGCTAACTAAAGTAGATTACAGGACTGTTTGGTTAGATTGTGTTAAAATGATATTAATCACAGTGGATGTTAAACATTTGTGTAGAGAGGTAATATTCTGAAATTATTTATACTTACGTATCAATGGCAAACAATTATTACACACTATAGACAGTTGCCATGGTGATATATTTTGATCTTTTATTTCTTATTCTCCTGTTAGCTGATCATTTACATTGACAAAGTTCATTTCCACAGGCACCGCTGTGTGAAGTCAGGGTAGATCATTTTGGTCAGAGTTTCCTAGTTGGCGCTCCGACTTCAAGTGCCATTCCAGTGCATTTTTCCAAGTACAAGGTTGGAAAAATCTAGAGTTCCGAGGTAACTGGAACGCAGCATAAGGAGTTTGTCAGCCAGCCAATGCATGAGTTCAGATGAATTTATCTAACCAATGTATTCTATTCCAATCCTATTCCAAAGGATCAGAAGAACTTTATATGTAAATATGGGGGCATTTTGCAGGATTTTTGGTTTATAGAGTAGCAGCAATGTAACTGCTGAGATTTAATCTCTCCTAAATGTACCAAATATTTCCTCATTAAGATCTTCAGTTGCTCACTAAGCCAGAGCAGATATTTTGTTACAGAAGGTCGTCTTGGTTCTACCTACGTTTGGCTTTTAGAAGTATGATGAATGAGCGGTTGTAGAGCTTTGGTGTAGAATCTGTAACAGAGGAATCTATGCTTGTTCCACACTGGGTTGTTATGCATTAAAATTGAGACAGTATTTTTTTTAATCTACATCACCATTTTTATGTAAAGCCTTAAATAAATAGCATCATCATGTAAGAAAAATGAACTTTAAACCTTGACAAAATTAAATTAAAACAATAATGAAACTACAAAATATTTTAATGAAATAATCACGTGGACTGTATAGTAGCACAATTATTAAAATAAATAATTCAACAGAAATGAGCACTAAACACTACCTCACACAGCGCAAGTCCAGTTACAGGATTATTCACAGTGCTCAGAGCTCATGAAAGCTTTCCACTTAAAGCAGGATGAGCTTCTCTTGAAAATGGACAATGACAGCTTCACAAAGTTAAATGAGGATAAATAGAAACTTCTTGTTGGTATCACTCAGCAGATTTACATTTACATTAAAACTTATGCAATCACTATATATTCAGCCCAGATGTGGGCATTACGTCAAAATGTGGTGAAGAGTGAGTGGAGTCTGAAGGCAAAGCTCTGTTTACCTGGATCTACATTCCAGGTAGTATGATTAAACCAAATATAAATTAGCTCATAAAAGCTCATGAGTATAGACTTATGAGCTTTTATTTTATGTGTGTGTGTGTCCCAAAAAATGTATACACACTTTGAATGATTATAACTCACTCAAACTTTGTTTTTTTTACAGGTGCAACTGATTTGAAGTAATGGTAGAAGCAAGAATAAGCAAAAGATTCTATACTTCTTTAACTTGGATTATGAAACCTAGATATATCGTAATAAAAAATTGTATTTATAATCATTCAGAGTGTATACATTTTTTTGGGGATGTGTATATATATATATATATATACCTATATGCTGTGTATATATATATATATATATATATATATATCTTTTAGCTTCTGCTTTTCTGATGCATCTCTATGTGTGTGTGTGTATATATTTACATACATATATATATGTATGTATATATATACACACACATATAGAGGAGATGCATCAGAGAAGCAGAAGCCAAAAGAATAAATGGCTTGTTCCTCAAAGAACCATCCAAATCGTACTCCCAGCTACACAGAACAAGGGTAAAACACCCAGAGCCCAGAGAGCAATACTGGAAGGACATGTGGGAAAAGAAGGCATCACACAACACCAGTGCCTCGTGGACCTAAGAGCAGACCACAGCCATCTACCAGAACAAGAACCAGTCACCATCACAGCGGCAGACATCCAACAGTGAGCCTCAGGCACGGAGAGCTGGATTGCACCAGGCCCCGACACGATCCACGCCTACTGGCTGAAGAAGCTAACAGCACTCCATGAACACATGGCGGCACAGATGAATCAGCTGCTAACATCAGGGTCTCACCCTGATGAGCTAACACAGCAGAAAAATACTGATCATGAAGGATCCCCTCAAGGATAACAACACCTTCAAACTACCAGCCAATAACATCCACAGCATGGAAGCCCCCAGGACAAACTGCAAAGTGAGTATCTCAGACAGCAGAAGACGGACAGGCACTCAGCACCAGATCCATACAGGCAGGGATCTATCACAGCAGACAAGACCCAAGCAGCAGGCTGTGAAAATGCCCTGAGACAGTCCAGCACTTGATACCAGGTGTAAGATGCTAGCTGGGACAGTGTACACTGAGAGACATAACCAGGGATAGTGTACAGGAACACCTGTGCTGAATTCAGACAGAAAGTCCCTAAGTACAAATGGGAGACACCGCCAAAGGTGATAAAGAAGGTAAAAACTCTGATTTCCATCCTAATAGACAAGGATGTATTTATTTCTGACTGATAATCTATCTATAGACAAACATATCTAGATAGATTATATATATGTACATATATATATATATAGAAAGAAAGAGAGATACAAAAACTATATATATAGAGAGAAAGAAAGGTATATAGATTTTTATATGGTATGGTTTTCCATAGTATATAGCTTTTTTATTAATATCTACAATATATAGATACACATACATCTTTATCCATTAGAATTTTGTTGTTGACTGAGTTTATGTGATTGCATAAGTGGAGTACTTATTACTATAACATTTACATTTTCATGACTAACTTTTCACTTACAATGTTAAGGTAGTACATTCTACATTTTTTGTCATATAGGCGATGTAGTATGGATGACGACCCTCTGAAATCAGTTATATATTACAAAATGTTACAAATAGAAAGTCAAGTGAATTAGTATTTGCAAATATGTACAGTATCAGAAAAAAAAGTCGCCTCTTTGCAGTACAAGTATGAGTTTGACATAGCAAAGTGGCAAATTTAATAGCAGTGCCTAGTGGCTTCACTTTTTTATGGTTTCCAACCTTGGCGTTGGAATGAAAATATTTTTAACACCTCACCAAGTCTTCCTGCTTCAGAGTACTGAAGAAACAGATAAGAACTTCCAAATGTCTTGCCATCTCCATAATAATCACAATCCCAGCTACAAAACTAAAACAGACCAGGAAGAACACTGGTCCCATATCGTCAAACGTCATAATATTTTAAGATGATACAGATCTGCAGCTTTATTTGCTGCTGCTTCTCTAACCAACACAATTGTAATTTTGATTTTTGACCTGTGATTATTATTTACTCTCAAACACTGAAGCTGAGGATTGACGTGACTTAGAGATTATTTATCTGATGCTGATTTTGTGAACATTTTTTAACTCATTCATAAGAAATAATGAATGGTCCCTGACCTGTGTGGATATTCATATGTTTTTTCAAAGATTTTTTTTGAATGAAATTTTTACCACAACCTGAGCAACTGAAAGGTTTCTCTCCAGTGTGGATTCTTATGTGTCTTGTCAAATGGGATTTCAGAGTAAACTTTTTACCGCAAACTGAGCAACTAAATGGTCTCTCTCCTGTGTGGATTCTCATGTGTTTCTTCAGATCACCACTTTCATAAAAGTTTTTATCACAAAGTAAGCAACTATACCGTCTCTCTCCAGTGTGGATTCTCATATGTTTTTTCAAAGCTCCACTCTCATAAAAATTTTTATCGCATACCGAGCAGCTAAATGGTTTCTCTCCTGTGTGGATTCTCATGTGTTTGTTCAAAGCTCTGCTTTCTTTAAAATCTTGACCACAAACTGAGCAGCTATATGGCTTCTCTCCAGTGTGGATTCTCATGTGAACCTTCAGGTCTCCATTTACCGTAAAACTTTTATCACAAACTGAGCAACTGAATGGTCTTTCACCAGTGTGGATATTCATGTGTTTCTTCAATGACTTTTTTTGAGTAAAATTTTTACCACAATCTGAGCAACTAAAAGGTTTTTCTCCTGTGTGGACTCTTATGTGTGTTGTCAGAGATCCTTTCACAGCATAATCTTTACCACAAATTGAGCAATTGAATGGCTTCTCTCCTGTGTGGATTCTCATATGTTTCTTCAACGCTCCACTTTCAATAAAATTTTTCAAACAAATGGGGCAACTAAATGGTTTCTGTCCAGTGTGGATTCTCATGTGCGTTTTTAAAGCTCCACTTTCATAAAATTTTTTACCACAAACTGAGCAAGTAAATCGTTTCTCTCCTGTGTGGATTCTTATGTGTTTGTTTAAAGCTCCGCGTTCATTAAAATTTTTACCACAAATTGGGCAACTATACGGCTTCTCTCCAGTGTGGATTCTCGCATGAACCTTCAGATGTCTATTTACAGTAAACTTTTTACCACAAACTGAGCAACTGAAGGGCCTCTCTCCTTCATGGATTCTCATGTGTGTTGTCAGAGATTGTTTTACAGCACAACTTTTACCACCAACAGAGCAGCCAGACGGTTTCTGTTTTGTGTGGATTCTCATGTGTGTCTTGAGATTTCTCTTGTACTTAATTGTTGCTCCACACTCAGAGCAGCTAAAACAGTTTTTGCCAGTATTACATCCCATATCACTGACAGGGTCGTTATTATTTTCCAGAGTGTTTAAACCAGGCTGATGTTCCTCAGTCTCTCTCTGATCATCCTCCCTGTCATCAGGCTCAGAAGACTCTGAAGCCTCGTCATCACTGGCTGGCTGTAAATCTAAACTTGGATCTAAGTTCCTGGATGGTTCTGGTCCTCCACAGTCCTCTACATCAAGTTCTGGTTTGGTTTGTTTAAATGAGCTGCTGGCTGCAGACTCCGCCCCTCTGCTCTCCTCAGTTTGGCTTTGATGAATCTTTGAGGACTGATTTTTGTCATCATTATTTTCGCTCTTCACAGGGAAAAAACTGAATGGGAACTTGATATCAGCCTCATCCTGACTTTCAAGCTGTTGTCCCTCCTGACTGGTCCAGAGCTCCTCCTGTTCCTCTTTAATGTGAGGGGCCCCTGGCTCCTTTTGGTCCAGAATGGAGCTCCACTCCTGCTGCAGCAACAACTGCTGGACGTCTGAAGGGAATATCGCAACACACAAACATATTATCAAGCAGAACTAATGTTGAATAAATCTGTTTCATGTAGGAACAATAATCATGCCCAGAGACCTCAGCTTAGCAAGGTTATTATTCGTTCAGACAGCAAAATGGTATTTAAAATACAAAATGGATAGATTTTTGACAGAAACTAAAAGAAATGCAGGTGATACTTCTGATCAATGTGAACTGTAGGCACGATTTGGAACTTTCATGTGACGATTTTTACTTGTTTTAACTTTTATGATTTAAACATAGGGCAGAATTCATAAAACACTGCCAGACTTAAATTTTCAAAAAGGGCAAATATCGTCACGCAACTCTATTCCCTCATTCATAAATGTCTCTTAATGGTATCGTTTAATGTTTGCCTTGTGCGAAGTATTACTACTGTGCAACCTATTTACATGTCAGGGAAGAAATTCGTAAAACACACTATCTTGCACATAGTAAGACCTGTTTCAAACCGGTGGAAAATTTAAGCAGTAAAGACTCTGGATGACATTTTAAACTGTATTTTCTTCACAGTGAAGGAAAAAGAAATCCTTTTCATGAAACAAATATTTTTCTCAATCGATCTGGTGGCATCTGATCGTAATTTTGGCAACTTTCTGACGCCAAGACCCAACTAACATCTGCAATTCTCCAGCTGTGACCCTTGGAGATTCTTTGGCCACTCCAACCAGCATCATCTTCATCACTGTGCAAAGGGTCAATATAGACACATCTTCTTTCAGTTCCACTGAGAAAACTATTTGTTTCATGATCATTTCTTTTTCCTTTCACATATTTTACTTTCATTAAAGTTGTATTTTCATTAATATCTTGAGTGAAAGATAAAGAGGATAAACAGACTTTTTTCACAAGGTTGCCAATATTTGTGGAGGGCGCAGGAAGCACTAGCGTGGCGTTAACTATAACAACATCAACTCAACAGTCTTTGTGGAGCTTCAGATGCCAGAGATTAATAGTTTAAGATGAAGAATTATTACAGTAGAAGGTCTGCAACTTCATTTTCTGCTGCTGCTCTCAAAGATGTCCTCATCATTCATTATCGTCTCCATATTTATAGAATGTGTTTTACTGCAAACTGAATAATTGATTGGCTTCTCTCCTGTGTGGATTCTCATGTACTTTCAGAACACAGGCTGCAGTAAAATCTTTCTTACAAGTTGAGCAAGTGAATGGTCTGTCTGATCGAGTTTCCTCCGTCTCCTTCAAATCCTCCTCACTGCAATCAGTCTCAGGTTCTGAAGAGTCTAAAGTCTCATCGTCATTGCCCAGTTGAAATGAGTACCTGGATCTAAGTTCTTGGCTGGTTCTGGTCCTCCACAGTCCTCTCCGACTGCTGCTTTAGTCTGTTCAGTTGAGCTGCTGGCCGTCGGTTCTGTCAGATCTTGCTGCTCCTCTACCTCCTGGCTGGTCCAGTCTTCCTCCTCTTTAATGTGCAGGAGCTCTGGCTCCTCCTGGTCCAGACTGGGTCTCCATTCCTGCTGCACTAACACCTGCTGGATGTCTGCAGGGAACACAAAATACACACACAGACACACTTAATGGAAAATTATTTCAGCCAAGCTTGATGGCATCACTTTATGTTGATGAGATCAGTTATGTACACAAACTCATCACATAAAACCCTGCATCAGCCAGGAAACAGCGCTGCTGCAGCAGTGGCACAACTCCACCGCTCAGCTTATCATGACATGATCAGCACTGAACGGTGTGCTGATCTGGGTGTTCCATTATTGTATATTGGGAGCTGTTCATCCAAATTCAACTTTGACCCCCTTGCCGCTGATCTTTCCATTATGCAACCAATCAGAGAACAGCTGTAAGCAGAAACAACACAATAGAGCAGTTCTTGTACCAGATTCAATTCTGCATTTGTATGGTGACTTAACAAGGTTTCATGCACCCACATTTGTTGTTTTTTTCACTTTTCTTCTTTGAATGAGAAGAAGGGACTTCTTTGTTGTGACGTCCATGCTAAATACCGTTAATCATCAACACGTCATCAGCGATAAGCACTTTCTGTCAGCGCTTGGTTGAGCTGCGCTCTTCAGACTCTTGCTCATATGCAAGCAGATCGCTGGATGCCCAGCTCAGCGTAACGCTCAACACTTATCATGTGAAAGCGGCCTTAGGATCAGTATTTGGTACCAATGTCGAAATAGACATGAAAAAACTTGTGAGCCGTGTGACAGTATTTCTTCCAGCTGAGCTTGTGTTTTCAGCAGCAGTTCTAGTAATCAGACTTCAGAGAAAAATCTTTCCTGAGCACACGGACAGGCTCACTATGTAAACCCAGTTCAGATAACATGCAGCGACTGATTCAGACTAGGGATGGTAAAATAATTAAGATTTTAATTTTATTACTTCAATAATATAAGTAGCAAATTGTTAGTTACAGGTTCTGACACCTCATCATCACTGGCTGATAAATAAGTACCTGGATCTAAGTTCCTGGCTGCTTCTGGTCCACAGTTGTCTCCATCAGGTTCTGGTTTCGTCTGTTCAGGTGAGCTGCTGGCTGCAGACTCCTCAGTTCGGCTTTGATGAAGATGTGAGAGCTGATCTTTGTCTTCGTCATTTTCACTCTTCACGAGAACAACAGTGAATGGGAACTTGGTGACATCTTGAAGTTGCTCTTCCTCCCAACTGGTCCAGATTNGAGAACAACAGTGAATGGGAACTTGGTGACATCTTGAAGTTGCTCTTCCTCCCAACTGGTCCAGATTTCCTCCTGTTCCTCTTTAATGTGTGGAGGCTCTGGCTCCTGCTGGTCCAGACTGGGGGTCCTGTCCTGCTGCATCAACAGCTGCTGANGTGTGGAGGCTCTGGCTCCTGCTGGTCCAGACTGGGGGTCCTGTCCTGCTGCATCAACAGCTGCTGAATGTCTGCAGGGAATACTGAAATAAAGATAAATTTTGGAAAAATATGAGTTATATAGAGGAGTAAGCTCACACCGAGATCTCGATAATACAATTGTAAATTGATTTATTCAGTCATGTAAACTCATCAGAGTAAGCAACCTCCTCATGCATTTCCTTACCTTGTAGTAGGGCTTGGTGACATGGCCTAAAAATAAAATCTCGATTTTTTTTCACACTTATGGATGATTCTCAATTTTAATCTTGGATTTTCTTGTTTTTTTCTAAACTAACTAAAAAACAAA
This sequence comes from Lucifuga dentata, assembly GCA_014773175.1. Taxonomy (NCBI): domain Eukaryota; kingdom Metazoa; phylum Chordata; class Actinopteri; order Ophidiiformes; family Bythitidae; genus Lucifuga; species Lucifuga dentata. Next base: position 53,862 of record VXCM01001280.1, read on the forward strand.
CAAAAACAATACATAATTCAAATAAGTATTTTCTTTATTAAAATAATAAATACAAATAATGATACTTTTAAATAAAATTGTAGCGCTTTCTTTAAAAAACTCACAATTTATAGCAATTTACAGGTTCCTTGTGAGGAACACCAGCCTGTCTGCTGCCTCTGGCTTGATGCTCTGTGGCATGTTATATTCTGACCCGTGAAGACCCTCTTATCATATGTGAAGGTGTTGAAAAATGATGCAGTTATTAATGTCATTTGCTTTTTAACTGGTGTTTTGTGACTGCAGAATCTGCATCTCACAGTGTCACGCATTACTGCCACTAAGCTGTGTGTTTCTGTCACAGCTGCTGAAATAAATTAGTAGCACTGCTACTTTTAGTAACTACAGCTCCTACAACCTTTACAGGCCATGTTGGTTTGCTCGATATCGTGAAGCGCAAAACCAAATCACTTCCAAACCACTGACCTTACATTTCCTTTCTTAAAAATGAGCTCATCTTCAGTCGAAGTGTTTCTTGCTATCTTGACAGCACGTCTGACCTGCTGAAAGCTTTGTGGGTGTGGTGTTAGTGAACGTGACTAATGGGCTTGTTTGACGGGGAACAACCTGCTGCCGCATTTCCCATTAAAATTAGATACTAGTTTTTTTTTGTTTTTTTTTTTAAATCTCAATTTGGTGATTCAGCTATTTTACACATTGTGCCAAAACATCAAATTGAATTAATCGATTAAATCAATTTATCACCCAGCCCTACCTGGTGGACTCTCCTCTTATTCTGATTATGCAATGAGTCATGTCTTTTTGGCAAAGCATGGAATCCTAGTAGTCCCGTAATGTATACATCTTACTCGCATTATTGCCTTTATCAGAGTAACAGGTGCACGTAAACAGACTGAGTGACCGCATTGGTGACTGCAACATCAACTCAGGCTAAGGGCAGCGGCAGCCCCCCCCCCCCACCCCCTGGGCACAAGATTCCAGAAAGTCTGCTGCAGTTTGAATTCTCTTAACTCATCAGCTCCTCTGTCGTTGCGTCTTTTTCTCTAATCTTTTCATCACGTCTTAAATGGGCCGAACTCAGACTCAAGGAAAAGATGGAAGTGAGGGAAATGTGGAAACGAATAAGAGCTTTGGACCATATCTGTTGTGTGAAAGGGAAACCATATTCATCAAATCTTCAGTGTTTGTCTTCTGCGGTTCTCTGAGCTCACACAGTTTTTCCGTAACTGACACTGTTTACATGTTACTTACATTAAAAACTCTCTGTGTCTGTGAGCGCAGGGGACATTTCATCAGGCTCTATCCTTTTTCCACATTAAAATGAAGCGAGTCCTGAAGGGGAATGAAAAACATATTTTTGTGAATGAACACAAATGTAAAGATATCATTGTTTGCTGTTTTTGCTGCCTAGAGCAGCGCTGTAAATATTTCCCATAGTAANTGTAAAGATATCATTGTTTGCTGTTTTTGCTGCCTAGAGCAGCGCTGTAAATATTTCCCATAGTAACAATTATGATAGGACAACAAACTGTATATGCAGCACAAGTACAGTGATATTACACTGGAATTATGTCAAACCCCATTGGAACTTTTGGATTAAAGTAGGAGAAGGGCCATTTTAGGACAATTTTCTATGGTGAGCTAAAAAAAAAAAAAAAANAAAAAAAAAAAAAAAGAAAAAAAATCCAACATGCCAATGCTGGAAGGAGCGTTTGTTTTATTTTTCCTTTAGCATATCCGAATACAGTCAAATAACAATACATCATTATGACTGGCCTATAAAGTGTTGCGGTCAGTTTATCATTACACAAGTATTGGTTTCATGGTTTTAATAGTTTTCTTATAATGAGCCTCCAGACTTTTAAGTCTGACATCATTCTTGCGCAAAGGTTGCAAATAAGCATGTAATGATTTCAAATATGAATTGATAAAAATTTTGCAACACATAGCATTTATTAGGTTAATATAAAGACATGTTAAGAAATTAGCCCTTAAATGCACCTGTGTCATTTCTGATTGCTGAGAGAACGATTGGCTTCTTAGTATTGTTTACAACGAGCTCACCAGCTAACTTTCAGCTAAAAAAAACGGGAAAAAAATCGTTCCATCATTCACCTAAATGTAACGTGTAACTTTATGTTTGTACAACATGTCTTCGAATTGCATAAAGAAGTCAAGAACAGCTGATAATGGTGATAATGTTGATGCAACTAGCTACTTAACTAGCTAGTTAAGTAGCTAGCTAGATTAACTGCGTTATTTACTTCCTCAAAACAGCTAACTTTGTCATTGTGTTTAATGTTTAATCAACCACTCTTTCTGCAGGTTGAATGATCTAAAGCAAACAGTACAAAGCCTTCATTTAAAAAGAGAGAGATGATATTTACTGTTGTCGAAATGAGCAGCCATGTTAGCCGGTGCTGAAAATTCTAGCTTGACGGCAGATTCAAAGTTCCGGGTTTTAGATGGACTCAGCTAGCAAGCCAAGCTAATGTCTTTAATTTTACAAGGTACCGGCAGATGGTTAGTTATTGAGAAGAGGAGCAATATTGTCCATTCAGGCAGATTTACGAGTTGGTGATTTCTGTATGCTACACGAAAGCTCAAATTTGAATCACCTTCAAAGCTAGCCTTAATTCGGAAAGTTGCTTCCGGCATTGGGTTTCAATTTACATGCTACAGGGCAGTGACTTTTACTATGAATGTAACCGGAAGTTACTATTCGGATTGCAGCTAATTTCTTTTTTTTTTTTTTCCGGAAATTTGCTTTTGTTTGTGCATCCAGCTCTTTTCTTTGTCCAACAGCAACGAAATATTAGATCTTCTGTATATGTATTAGTGATGATGAAAGAAATTAGGCTTTCTGAAGCTTTGGCGAAATCTGCTGGTCAAATGCATGTAAATCCAACAGGAAAACTCTGGTAAAACATGACCACCCCGCCATCTTCCCCCACCCACCTCAAAAAAAAAAAAAAAAAAAAATCAATGACCTGGAAGTTCTTGCAGACCTGGATTTATGTAGAATATATGCCATCATGTAGAAGTAGGTTGTAATGTTTTTTTTTTAATAATTGCCATTGTATAAATAATGTCTGATAATAGTATTATTATATACAATATGCCTATATTCTGTTTGCATACTTTCATATAAAAGAAGGCATTTATACACCATACCTTTATTTGCATATGAAGTAAACCTGAAAAATGAAACATGAAAGTTGTGTATGGAATAGGAATTCTGTGGATTCTGTGATGGGGAGTGTTTGTGTCACTGACTGTGGATCAGCCCAACCTCATTTGAATCAGTCCGTTGGTGTGAGCCTAAATTTTGGCAACTGATTAGAAATCAGTAGTTGTCATTCATTTGACACGGGTTCACGCTGGGGGTCGATGCCCGAGCGTTGAGGCCGTAAAAGTTCGACAAGTTTCGAAACAGTATGAATAACGAAGCTTCGTTTGCTGAAATCACGTGACTTTACCACTTTGCTACCGACCTCAAATCACCGTTTCAACGTTGAAGTGTCGCCATGGTTTCAATTCCTCAATTCGCTGTTTCGAGACCGCCCCGCCCCCTACTACTTTCTATTCAGCGGCTAACCTGTTTTTATCCAGAAATTTGCTGTTAATTTGAAGACGCTTTTCTTTGAACGTCCAGTTGTTCTCTTTGTCCAGCAACGAAAAATTAGACCTCTTGTATGTATGGATAAATCTATCTGAATTGACAGTGTGGCTCGTCTTTTAATCGATTGCTAACGGTCGCTAACAAATTAAGCTACTAACCTAGCTTGCTCGCTGGAAAGCTTGCTGGCACGGACAGACACCGTGTAGCTGTAGTCAGAGTGACTCGATAGATTCCAAATACTTGTCTGGAAAAAAATAATATTTAATCATNGTAGCTGTAGTCAGAGTGACTCGATAGATTCCAAATACTTGTCTGGAAAAAAATAATATTTAATCATATCAAAATGTCTAAACTTCAAAGGCTGAGAGAGCTGGTGGATCAGCGACGAGCTGCGGTCGTTGAAGACATATTAGGACTGTTTGAATCAACGATTGCAGATTGCGAGGAGGAAATTTATCGTTCGCAAGAGGAGAACGTTCAACTTAAGAAACTACTGAAGGCTGCTTCCAAACCTGAAGATCACCTAAGAGCAGGTTTGTTCAAATTCAGTGTTTTTAATCACGGAGTTGAAACTCATATAAATGCTANCACCTAAGAGCAGGTTTGTTCAAATTCAGTGTTTTTAATCACGGAGTTGAAACTCATATAAATGCTATTTCAGTGGGTGGAGGAAGAAATAACCTCACATAGAGTCCCATTCCGTTTAGACAGGCTTAAACCAATACGCACTATATATTCTCTGTCTGTTGCTAGATCAAATTGCTTATATATAAAAAACGATTATGCCAATCTTGTCATATACCACAACTATATGGAGAATTTTCAGGCATCAAATAGAATGCCTGAAAATGCTCTTTGGTCCTTCACAGGAGACAAAGAGATTACATTGAAAAGTATAAAAAAAAAATTATAAAGTTGGTTAAAATATCCATGTAGTCAACACAATTAGAAATAACAAATAGGGCAGATAGAATAATTTCAGTTTTGTTTGATTAATACACTGTTGACAAGTCTAAGTGAGTAGTTGTTTTGGGGAAAGGGATATTTAAAGTTGTGTAACATCTGCATAATTGTGGTATAAGATATTATTGTGGAAGATTTGACTGTTAACATAGCAAATTTCAATCAGTTTTACTGCCATCCCTTTATTAATTCTCTAAAAATGATTTAGGAAATCTTTTATTCAAACATTGAGCAGCGTGCTTACAATTACTGCTTTATTGTTAGAGATTACCATAATCAGTTTTTAGCAATAAGAACAATAAAACAGTGACTGTGATCACACTGCTCAGTTTTTGAAGGAAATGATTTAAACATTATGGAACACCATAATTAGATTGAAATGGGCATAAGTCCATGTAAGCTTACTCTGAGTAACAGACTTTGAGTTTGCAGTTTTAAATGAATTTGCTCTGGCATGTAGGATAGCAAAACAGAAATCTCAGAGAAATATGAATTGTTACACCCCTACAAGTTTGGATGAAAATAATCATATTTTTATTGTGTGTGTTTTAGTTTTCCCTACCAGCATCGAGCAGCTGTTGGGGAGCACCATTCTCGACCAGAAGAAGCCAAAGCCTCTGCACATAAAAGAGAAACAGGAAAGAAAAGGCAAGCTTCAAAAGTTCCTCAGCCTTGATGCTGTGAAGATTGAAAGTGATGAGAAAGATAAGTCCTCCCAGCTTTATCGCAGCCAGACTAAGAAGAAGAGAGGGGCCAAGGCTCCAAGCGGCAGCTCAGCTAAAAAGATTAAAAAAGAAAAAACGGACGGAGAACCAGACCCAGCCAAGGATTTCGATCTAGGTAGTCATTTACGAGCAATCAGTGATGACGACGCTTCAGATTCATCAGAGCCTGTGACTGAAGACAGCGAGGATGAGGTGATGTAGACCAAGGAACCTCATTCTGGTTTAAACACTGATTTGGAATATGGTGCTGGAAAGAATGGCAAGAAACCAGCTACTAAATGATTTTCTGCAGTTCATATCTCTGTGTTTCTGTAGATGCGGTTCACAGGTAGAAACATTTATCTCCTGAATGGTTCATTGTTACTTTTAAACTATTTCTGGTGCTCTAGTTGCAAGTTACCATTTTGTTTTTCCTACAGAAAGATCCGCCCCTGAATGAAATTCAGTAGCTGAAAGTGGATAAAACAGATTACGACATGTTTTATTATAATGTGAAATAAAAAGTTTTTTAAAACCACACACAAAAAACAAAAAAAAACCCAGACAACTAGACCGCCTAGTTTCCTTATTATTTGCAGCGTGTTGCTGTTGCATGTTCTGTCACATGTACACTGTAACTTCTTTTGGTTCAATACACAAATGTGTGACAAAAGGCAGTGGGAGGATTTGCCAGCATCATACAAGTCTAGTATGTGTATGTGTGTGTGACCACAGTTGATTGTGTGATTTGAGCATATTGCTATCACAAATGTTGATAATTGCTTTTTGTTTGTTTGTTTGTTTTTTTATAAATTTTTATGTACGTAGCTATGCATAAAGTTTCCAGATGGAGGACACATTATAAAGAGGTCGACGAAGATATATTCTTTGAGGTTGTGTTAAGCCAGGCAGAGACAGTACAGTTGTGATCTTGAGTGTTGTGATCCTTTGCTGCACGATTGAATCACCATCTTTCACGGCTAAAGCTCCTGATCTCTGTGCTTTCACCGTTTGTCACGATCAATACACCCAACCGGTGTGCTTAAAATGTAATTGAAACAGAACTTACTTTTTTCTCTGTCTGTTGAGTTATATATAATAAAGTTTCATTGGAAAAAAAAAACACGACTGTGCCTGTAAGTCACAATGGAGAGGGTNATAATAAAGTTTCATTGGAAAAAAAAAACACGACTGTGCCTGTAAGTCACAATGGAGAGGGTGGTAAATGCATGCTCAGCCGAGATGTTAACCCAAGAAGAAGAGGAAATGGAGAAGGAAGTGCTATGTTGATAACAGAAAGACAGTTACAGTGTGCTTTACTGCCACAGCTCTTGTAATCTGCTTTATTTTTTTTCTGCATGCTCTCCTGCTTGTGTCATGTTTGCTGTTACTAGAGCTGGCTCGACTTACGCAGATGTGTGATTTGAGCACCTTACAACAACACGTGTGATTTTTGTATCAGTGACTAATTAATTAACCCTTTCATCCCCAAGATCGATGACTGTTTCATGCTAATTGAGCCTGCAGACTGACAACCTGGATCCCAGGGATGCCAGTGTCTTTACTTGCCCAAATTCTGCTGCAGATAACTCAGCAGGAAGAATCATACATCTTCCCAAAAGTCAGACTCACTGACTCCCTTAAACAAACCTGAATTATTGCCCACACACACACAAACACACACACTTTCCCCACTCAAACACACGCTCAAATAGAGACAATCTCTTTTGGTTGAGCTTATGAATTTCACATTTCAGAGCGTCAGTTTACTGGACCAAGAGGCTCTACAACTGTGAACAATATGGCAGGAAGGACTCTGCAAAGACAATGGACAAAAGACTTAACACCGAGGCATGATCCACAGAAAAGCCACACACCTCTGACTCTCACTCTTTCCAGGATGTGCAGATACAGAATGTGAACTCCAAGCTTTAATTTTGTGTTATTTGATTTAGAAGGATTTTGACTTTTACCTCAGGTGTAATTCAACAGAGACATTAACTAATCAATTATTGTTACTGTATACCTATGTGATAACCCTTTCTTCAGCTACTGGAAATTCAACCATGCCATGTTTTGGGGCAAGAGCGCCCTCATATAGCCAAACACAGCCGAACGTTTGCACAAAGAATTACGGCCTGTTTGTTAATGTGTTAACTGTTTGATATCGGATTAATTTGGTCATGTTACTAATTTAGCGCCTTAGTTTGATAGTTGATAAATGTTTGTTAGAATTGTAGTAAAATGCTTAACAACTAGTGTGTGCCTAAAGATATTAGAATTAATAAGAATGAATCTTGAAGGAAATACTATAGTGTCTTATTGAATGCTGCTATATGAGATATTACTGTATAACCACAGAAATTGACATTGGAGGAAAAATGAATTCAAGTGTGATGGGGTATTTAGGATATTCAGTGAACAAGCAGAATGACTCAAATTCCCAGAATGCACAGCAACCGGAACTTCCGCCACTAGCACCGCTTCCCACAGTATTTGGTTGGGGAGCGCCAAGCTTCACTCTCTTTTCTGTCCAGCCTTCGTCCTGCTGTGGGTCTTGGGACTCCCTCACCCCGTTCTCCTCATTCTCATGATGTTGCCCTCGTGTGTCTTTGTTCCCTAACCGTGTGTTACCTCCAGTCACCATCTTCCCTCCATGTCTCTTTTCCCTGTAACTTCTCGTAAGAACTTCGCCATTCTTCATAGTTAGTCAGCTTAAGTACTAAGTTCAGGTGAATCTCGTTCACTCCCGACGAAGAAGAGAGAGCTGACTCTGCTACCTGAAGTCAACCCCGGGACCACCACTAAGATGCCTTGGCCAACCTGCATGGGACCAACTGCATCCACGTTGTCCCTTTGAGCCAGAAGATGAAACAAGCACCTTGGTTTCCAGCTGAGAAGCCTGAAAAGTTACCCAATCGATCACAACGATCGATTGCACTCTCTCAGAAGAGTCAGCTACCCTAAGGTCATCCGCCTTACATGGTCCGGTCCAGTTATCAACCAGGTTCCAGCCAAGTCTCATGCCGAATCAAACAAATCCAGTACCGGCTTCATCCACAAGTACCTGTCTCTAGAGATGGTAATTTTGGCACCCAGGATTGTTACGTGCCGAAGCCGTTTGAAATGTTTTGAAACAGGATCTACAACACTGTCTCAAAATATCAGTCACGTGACCACCATGTTAGCTTTCCAGCGTTCTAGAGTTGCAGTTAAGGTTTCTGCCAGCAGACTGTGCACAACCAATGTTTCGAAACATTTCAAAATGTTTCGAAAATATGCAAACTTGTCGTCAAAAAGTTTACATACTTGATCTGACCTCAGTCATTTTCTGTCATTTGATGTGTATGTTAATAAATTGTTAAAACTCAGTAGAGCTTGTATTTGTTTTCTTTGTGGTGGAATTTGACTCACATAGGCTGGTAATTTACCTCCTTTTAGGGAAAAATTTGAGGACCACAAGTTCTTCAGGTTTACAGATCACACACTCTTTATTATCGTGTACACAGGAAGCAACAGACAAAAGAGCTTAACAACATCAACGCCCATCCAAACAGCTTCCTCGTTGGAGTCTTCTGAACCTCCTGATATATTGGTAATGCCTGTACTCTCTTCATCAGGAGCACACCCCCTCCTCTCAAAGCTGTAGCTGCCATTGTAAATCCCTACACCACCGGTCCACCTGCAAGGTCACACTGCTGCTCTGGTTTGGATTCTGATGTGCTGAGTACCTAGTCTAAGAAAAAGTTGTAAACATTTATTTTAGAACAGTTAGGTTAGGTCATCTTCCGGTTAGGAATTCAGGCAAAACCCCACAGCCCTTTGGCCTTCACTCATCTGTCCTCCTCTTGTCATACATAGTTTATCTGTGTTTTGATAGAGGGCCTCCAACACGTCACATGTTCTTGCAAGCCACCTATATAAAGGAATGATCTGGCAGATTTATTGCTATGAGGCACACAGGGGCCCAGGAGACACAATGCAGTCCAGAGCAGATGATATCAATAAACATACAATGATTACATGAGTGATTACAAGGATAATTGATACATATTAATGATTACATGAACCTTAATTGAAGTTACACACTTTGTATGGATTGTATGGATTACATGCTGTATAAATGAACACATCTAAGTATAATAAAGCGTATATGTGCAGGAATATAAAAACAAGTAAATAGAATAGAGAGTGCATTCACTTTTTCTTTCACAGAAGACATGTTAATTCTCCCAGGTATATTTATTGTCTTTACTTCTGTCCTAACCAAAAGCAATTTAAGCTACAAGTTCTTCCTGCTGAAAATTAAAAGCCTTTTATGAGCTTTGATCACTGTAAATAATACTGTATCTGGACTTATGCTGCCTGAAGAGAATCACTCATTTCTGTCATTTTGTTCTTCTAATAATTGTACTCTACACAATATCATTTAAAATTTTCTTTTTTTTTCCTTTGTTGTTTAATTAGTTAATTCAATTTTGTCCAGTTTTCAATTACAGTTTTTAACAAATAGTACTATCAGCTTTTGCAAAAGGCTACAAATAAATGTGATGCAGATAAAAATGTCACCTCCATTTTTACGCATGACAACCCAATGAGGAATAAGCATAGATTCAAACCAGCAACCTTATGCATGAGTCCAAAACGAAAGCTCTACCTGTACGCATCCATCATCATACTTCTAAACATTCTCCTAGATGACAACCAAGATGATATTCTGTAATAAAATGTATTCTTGTTATGTTGTGGAAGTTATTATATTTATCAGAAATTAATTGTTCCACACGGTGAGATGTCTTTCTGAGTATTTATTGCTTTCTTCTTAAGAAGGGCACACAAGCATTTGCAGCAGAGTGCTAGGTGCAAAGAGGAAGAAGTGTGTGTGTCTTTTATTAAGACTGCTTGCAGTTAGGGAGGTTTCCGTTGTGACAGGGGGATCAGCACAGTCTCGTGGGAACCGGCAACATCTGGTTTTGGGGTACGTGGCTCATAGTCATAACAGGAATACAACAAGGACGTTCTCATGAAAAAGATTAATATGTAATGTAAGAAAGGATACAGGAGGATACTGTCAAAAAACAAAAGGCTATTTAAGGATGAGTTATTAAGGATGACACATGTCATGGTATACTGGAAATTTCCACCACAGTTATTCTTGCAATCCAACCAGTTTTAAATTGACTTGTATTGCCTTTATATGAATTATCTGACAATCAACGAGGTGACTGAGGAAGTCCTGCCACTTCACCTTTGGCTCGACCACACTTGCATGAAAATTGTTACTTGCTCACCTAAATAAGCCAATCATACGTCGTATCTTATGCCACTTACCTGTAGTTATTTCAAAATTTATAACTAGCATGTCTGTGTCAACTTATCCCTCTTTCAGATTAAAAACGTTACTTTCCGTTACTAAGCCAATTTAAGCAGAGAGCAAGTATTAGTCTCAAGGTTACATATATTTCTGTTGGCCCATAGAGCTAGACTCATTAAAACTTATAAGATGTGGATTTTTTTTAAATTAAAAACTTTACTTTTTCAGTTAGATGAGAGTACAAAACATACACACACACACACACACAAAATGAATACAGAGAAATAAACAGACTCCCTTAATTCCCTTGCATGAAGGGTTTTATTTCTAAGTACTGTAATGGAAAATTTCATGTCTGATGAAGAGGTTAGGGTTAGGGTTACCCTAACCCTACCTAACCCTAACCCCCTAACCTTGTCATGCTTTAAGATGGCTCATGAATTGCAGAATGTTCAGCACACATCTTGTGACTGGAGAGAATAGTTTTCAGCTAGTTTTGCAGAGCCTGAAGGTGTGTGTCCCTCACCCNAAAAAAAAAAAAAAAAAAAAAATTCTTCTCACACACTGGGTATGGAGACCTGTGATTGCTATATCCCTATGTGTTCTCTTTGCAAAGAGCTAAGACAATAAATTCACTCTGACAGAGAGCCTTCTTTTGAATATTTTTATTTCCAGAATTCCCACCACAGTATAAAGTAAGCAGGTTTTCCCTGTAATCAGAGGTCTAAGCAATTTAGTCTCCATGGAGTAGAGCTGAATTCTTCCTCTTCTTGTGAAAAAGTTATAAAGTCACTTTACAAAAAGTGTAAGCAATTTAGTTCTCCATGGAATGGTTGAATTGTCCCAGAATAGAGCAATACATCCTAATTTATAAGATTTTTATAGAGGCTTATTCTGGGTGTAGCTCTTTGGATTTAATGTTTGTGATTGGTTATTAGTCTATATTTTTCTCGTATGAGCTTGTTCCATCATGAATAATTATAACACTTCTTCCATCATCATGCTTACATCTCAATCTAGGCAGGACTGTGAATGCCCCTTTTCTCTTTTTTTTTTTTTTTTNTTTTTTTTTTTTTTTCAAGCTTAAATGAACTGAAGCCTGTGAGCACAGCCTGTCTTCTGTCTTCAACGTGAGACATCAAATCTCAGTTAAATACTGCTTTGGGAGTTGCTTAACAAAGTTATTACTTAAAACCAGTCAATAATATGTTTCAAACAAATATAAAGCAACTTCTTCAAAAACAACATCTTATTGAAAGATAAAAACACTTAGAAAAGAGAAACTGGTAAAAGAGAAACCTCCATCCTCCATCTTTCAACTCACATTAACTGATAAGGCATGTGGGAGGTGAGGTGCTTACTATTATCAGCCAAACCCAACTCCCTTATTCAGCCAGAGAGGTTAGAGTAGGGAAGCTGTTTGATAATGAGCAATGTGTTGTTTATGAGCGCAAAAGTGATATTTTGCAACTTTATTCATTTAATGTGTCAGTATTTGACCAGGGAAACTGAGCTCACTGGACCTTTTAACACTGGAGTTATATCAATATTATATCAATATAAAAGACTATACTTCCTCCAGTATAAAAGACCATACCCTCACGTTTGAGTCCAATATAAAGTAAGTAAGGTTTGTTTGTATAGCACCTTTCAAAAGCAAATATTACAAAGTGCTTCACAATAAAAAAAACAAAACAAAAAACTTAAAATGGAACTATAAAGTACATACAAAATAAAAACAGCACTACCTAAGAAAGATACAAATAAATAAACTATGCAACAAAAACATGCCACCCAAAAGCAATTTTAAAAAGATGAGTCTTAGGCTGCTTTTAAAGCACCTGTTTTTCAAGGACAGATTCTGGTCTCTGCTTCTCCATAATGATTAATGTGTTCAAACCCTGAAACCAGTTCTTATCTCTTTCTCACACACACATGCACGCGCGCGCGCACACACACACACAAACATACACACACACACACACACACACACACAGGCAGAGGCCCTGTTCGTTACTGAAGCAATTTTGCATTTATTTTATGAATGTTTAATTGTTAAATGTTTCTGGGTTGAAGTGGAGTATTTAATTGAAACTTTATCAGGATCCATCATTCTTTTACAAAAAAAAGTATTAGTTTTTTCATGAGAAAAAAGATCTTGATACAAATATTATTTTTATTTTAAACCTTTTCATTTTAATAGCTAAATTTTACATGCATAAATGTATGGTAAAAAAAAAACTAATATATTCCATAATAATAATAAAAACCTAATATATACCAATTCAAAGCTGAACTGATTTTTTATTTTGAATATTTGAAAGGACTGGAAAATAAGAAAGCTATTAAGACACTGTCTGTCTACAATAGCTTGAGAAATCATCTGTAATTGCAATTTTTTTTGTACATACCCCATCTTCTATGTTCTATATTCTCATTGTTATTTTGTTGTTACTATTTTTTATCACTTGTTTCTGAAATAAATTTTTGAAAAAAAAAATTGGTCCGAGTTTCCCAGTCGGAGCTCCGACTTCAACTGACTTTCCAACGCCTTTTTCCAAGTAGAAAGTATGAAAATTCGGAGTTCGGAGGTAACTTGAACGCAGTATAATCTTTGTGAACCGGAAACGTATTTTAGTGTCAGTGGAGACTTTTATTTTGAAATTGAAACGTAACACCGGAAACGACTTTCCAAAATGAGGTTAACTTTCATTCTAGTGGTAGAATTGGTGCTCAGTGAGCTTTCATCCAGCACGAAAGAAGCCTTAACATGGATAAACCTGTCTGAATGGACACTGCTGCACGTTTTCTTCTGGTAGCTTACAAAGTTAATAAAGTTAGCTTAGCTGCGTTCGTATAAAATCCGGAGCTTGGAATTTTGGGCTTCAGACAAGGAAAAGCCAAAGATAACGCCCCATCCAGCCGGATTTTCTTAGCCCTAAGTAACATGGCTGCTCACCGTGTTAACAGTAAGTACCATCTCCTCCATCCCTCCTTTTAAATGAATATTTAGCGGTATTTAGACAGTAAACCTACAGATACAGTAGTTGGCTACACGTTAAGTACATTGACAGTACAGTTGGCTGTTCTGAGGAGGTAAATAACGGCGGCTAAGCTAGCTAGCTGGATAACTAGCTAATTGCGTCAAGTGTCACTATTGTTAAATGTGTTTAACAAAGATAAAATTCACGTCTTTGAGTCAGTCACGTGTTGAGATCTTTGTTGTGACTGAAAGTTAGCTGGCTAACTTCTTGCTAACAGCACCAGACGTTCTCCTGCAAAATTAGACATATTGGGCCATTTTAGGGCCTAATTTTACAACAGAATGTCTTTATAATAACTGAATAAAACTATTTAAGGACAACCTTTACACAAATAAAATGTGGGACTGAAATTTGTGGTAATATTATACGAAAACTGCATACAGCAAATCATGAAACCAGTATTCTGTAAAGACGAACTCACTGCATCACTTTACTGACCAGTCAGTTGTTATTTATTGTCATTTTGCTGTATTAGGAAATACTTAAAGGACCATACCAACCATTTTGTACATTTGAGCCTAATATATTCCATTTTCATACACGTAACGTTACTGACAATCATTTCCCAAAGCATACTGCTGGAAGGGTGAATTAAAAATGTTTTTCCTACCTTCCAGACCTCCATTGGTTTCAGTTCATTCTGGTACGCTATTAAAATCAACTTGATATTTGAAATATTCTTGGGATAGGTAATCCATCATCACAAAAAAAAAAAAAACCCTGAACAATTTAGTGTTTTGTTGTTTTTTTTTCCCCGAAGTTACATAGTTTTAGTGTATAAGTGCAGAAAAAGCATGGAATGAACGTATGTCTCCACAAGGGAATATAGTCTCAAAACATGGCCTGCATTTATCAAAAAATTTAACAACTGTGATTTCATAAGGCTGCGTAACTATTAGCACCACCAGGCGAAACATTGATTTTTTTAAGGTGGGTTATCACTTGAATATTTGATTTTGAAAGATTAAGAGATTTCGAAAATGTCAAGAAAGCTGAAATATGATTTTATCCTTGGGAAATGCTTGTCAGTAACATAACGTATGAAAATTGAATACTGGTATATTAGGCTAAAACATGCAAAATGGCCGATATGGTCCTTTAAAAATGCCCCTTGAACCATCATCATGTTGGATATTTTTTCAGCCTACCTGGGAAACTCCTTTAAGCCAAAAGTCCCAAATGGGGATTTATGTAATTCTAGTGAAATATCACTGACGTCGTTGTAAATAATTTTTACTGCTGAAAATGTTTACATTGCCTCTGCCGGTAAATATTGATCAAACAAGAAGGCATTCTGAGAGCGCATACTTCTGCCATGGATTTTATAGGCAGAGGTGCACATAAAATGAGTACAGGAGAGTGTGTGTGGGTGAGTGGGGGGAGACACACAGTATGAAGTAAGGATGGTGAGCTGCAAAAATATTACCATCCCAAAGAAAGCATCAAAACACATTTTGCAGATGTGCTGTAGATCACAGTCATCAGCTGTGAGGAAGGAAATTCTTTGATCCTGCAGATATCTTTCATTTTTCGCTGCCCTGTTTATAGAGCGCATGGGTGCACCTGAATACACACACACACACACACACACATGCGTGTACACATGCTTGTGAATACAGCAAATGTGCTGTTTAATTTAATCATACTTATTTCGTGCTATTTCCCTTTGAACTTATGCACGACCATCATTGTAGGCTGGAACATTTTTCTAGATGGTGAATCCAGAATATGATCCAAAATTTAATCACTTCTTCCTCTTAACATCCCAAATTTCATCCAAATTAGTCCATAACTTTTCGAGATATCCTGCCAACTAGATTGACAAAAAATCAAACGCTGGTGATCACATAATTTTCTGAGCGGAGGTGGTAATGATAGTTTATACACACATTCTTAAAAGTCTCGTTTATAGAAGTGTGAAGTCTCTTTTTTTTCTATTCCCCTTTTTTTGGACCTGCTTTATTTAAATTAAAAGGGAGGAGAGCTATATAAAATGTCCCCTGCCTGAGCTCACACTCACGGAGCGCTTTTAATGTAAGTAATGTGTAAGCAGTTTGTCAGTAATCTAAAGATTGTGTGAGCTGACAGCCATAGAACCGCAGAAAACACCACCAGAAATTTGATGAATATGGTTTCAATGAATATGGTTTCACAGGGCAGGAAAGAAGCCAAACGTGATCATACCATAACTTCAGGTAGGAGAGCAGAAATGCTTCAGCTTCAGGAGCTGCCTGTCGTAGCATGTCAGTCAGCAGAAGAGCTGAAACATGAGAAGAGCACTCACTGGAAACCTCTGCCAAAACCAAACAGGCCTAAATAAATATAGATTTATTACATAAAAAAAACTAATCAACATCCATCTCAGTTCATCATTAGTGGTTGTTGCCATGTTTGTTACTATACAGGAGTAATCTGTCCTCTGTCTAAGAAAAAAATTTAGTCCACCAGTTCAGGATTCTTATCTGAATCTGGACTGAAATGGAACTCTTAATAGCGTGTCAAGAGATTAAAAGACCATGCCGGTGATCGTGCAATTTCCAAAAACATAAAACCACATTTTAACTTTCCTGTTATTTTTTCAGATTCCCTAATCTTTCAAAATCAAATGTTCAGGTGATACACCAAAGTTAAAATTCACCATTTTTCCTTCTAACACTTATGCATGATTGTAGAAACATGGTTATTTTCATTTCTCAGTATAAGCCGTCTTCTTCTGGGACTATTTTTCCTGGCGGAGAACTTTATTATCTTCCTGCAGCTCCATGTTGGATCAGTTAAATAAAGTTACTTCAGCAAAAACCCTAATTGACGTGTTGTTTGCTGTGATGGATCATCTGAAGTACCGTTAAGTTTCAAGTCAGACAGGTTGATTTTAATAGCATACTGGAATGAATTGAAACCAATTGTAGTCTGGAAGGTAGGAAAAACAATTCAGAAATTTACTGCTGAAGTAGCATATTTTGGGAAATGCTTGTCAATAACGTGTATACGGATTGTTTATATTGGGCTCAAACATGGGTGATCACTGGTATGATCCTTTAATATGCCTGTTTTTTTAATTGGTGCATTACTTTTGAAAAAAAAAAAAGAAGAAAAAACACCCCATCTTGCAATGTTAAGAAATCATTAAAAACAAACCCTGGATCTGCCCTTGAATCTGAATCAACACAAACTTTTGTCAAAATTGGTTCAGAACTTAGTAAAATCTGCAAACAAAACAAACAAAAATCAACTCTGGTTGTTAGAGCGCCTCCATCAGCTCAACTGACGACTCATTTTTTTGCACACGTCTACTGCACGTGTCCACCAAGTTCGTTAACAACAGACTAATTTCTTTATGAGATATAGCAGGTTTTGTTGAATGAGCCACACCCACTCAACTTTGGCAGCCAATTGTAGCAAAACGATAAGAAATGTTAACCAACATCAAATGTAACATTTGTTTGGGTTGGTCCAGAGATTACACATGCCAAAGTTTGTGTCAACTGAGCTAAAAATGTAGGAGNTTTGTTTGGGTTGGTCCAGAGATTACACATGCCAAAGTTTGTGTCAACTGAGCTAAAAATGTAGGAGTAGGTACGCAAAAACTGTTTTGGAAAATGGCGGGAATATTTCAGGCAGGCTAAATATTATGAACATTTTTGATTATAATGAGCTACAGTTAAATCAACACCTCTGACACAATGTCAACAAAAACTATATATGCAACTAGAATGGTCTATATTTTCTGGTGGAAAATAAAATGGTGGAAAATCCAGTCAGATGGAAATGGGCGTGGCCTATATGCCTGGATGCATCTGCATCCAAGGAAGAAAGGAAAAAAAGACGTTTGAATTTAGGACCTATGGTTCAATTGCCGTAAGCAAAAACCTGAAAACGTTAGTGTTATTACAGCGCCACCTACAGGTCAATATGTGTCATTTTATTTGTGCTTGTAGAGGGTGACACTGTGAACGTATTGTTTTGTTGCTGTGGCTCTGAGATAAAAATATTTGAAATAGCTCTCCATTCATATTCTATGGAAAAAAATCTGCCAATTTTTTTTGCGATTTTTACAAAAACCGCTTGTCGGGTCAGTAACAAAAGATAAAGCCACGATCTCTGCATCAGGCCACACAATTTGATGATGGGTACATGGGGCTGGGCCCAGTCGTGTAGGACAAAGTACGCACCAAACTTTAGGGAAGAAGAAGATGGAATATTAAGTATGCGACATTACACGATGTGTGCTTTTGCAAGCACACACAATAAATGTACAATGTGTGTGAGGAGAGAGAGAGAGAGAGAGAGAGAGAGAGAGAGAGAGATGGAGATGTGTGTGGCTTGGAGCAGTCACTGTACTTTACAGTGACAGTTGAGTTTGCTGTAAAATAAAAGTCAGTGATTCCTAAAGAAACAAGCAGAATGCCTGAGTTTGATGTTCCAGTGGCTGAATGTAGAAATGAGCGGTTAACCCCAAAGTTGGTAAGAACTTGGCCAAGGAGCAACAAAGAAAACTCCCCTGTGCTTCCCAACAACAGTCTGGAGGCTGAAGCCGGAATGCTAACACCATAAAACCAATGCTAATTTCATGGTGGCTCATTATTTTAAATAGCTTGTTTTTTTTTACTGGGGACTTTGTTGGCCTTGGCAGAGGTGTGCACTCTTGGAGTGCCTGTAAAGATCACATTAACATTTTTAGGCACATGTGTGGTTTATACTGTATAATTTCCATAGAAAGATTTATAATTTAAGAAATACCCAGAGGAAACACGCCAGCAGTCCTGCAGGCTGCCTGTCGGGTTTCTGGAATCTTTTGCTCAGAGGATCGCCGCCTCCCAGGATGAGTCAACATTGGAGTCACTAACGCAGTCAGTGACCAACAGCAGCTGTTAAAATCTAAAAGCTGTTGCTGGTCACCATGAATCAAAACTGTGCTCAGTGATTCTTTGCAGGTTTTTTTTTTTTTTTTTTTTTTTTTGCTGGTTGGCTAATTTTGGGATTGATGGAATAACAATTTCCTGAGCTCTTTTTAATTATTATTATTTTTTTTTTTACTGTGGTTTTATGGGCAGCTTCTGTGACATAGTATGCACAGCCCGCATGTTTTATTTAGTACTAAGGTGTTCTAACCTGCTTAGATGGAACTGTCGTCCCTGGGGGCACGATTACTGTCACAGGGCTCACAAAGCTTTTGTCTTCTCTTTCAGCATTGATGGAAATGTTCCAACTATTAATTCTGAAAGAATCATGCTGCAGCAGGTCTGTGTCTGACTGATGCCAGGACTCAGTGTACCACAGGAAAAATCAAAATTCTTGAAGTTGTAATTGTGAATCAATATGTTTCACTGGTGAATGTAACATGTTTCTGGATGTAACTGACTCCATTAACATCAAATAACGCCATTTAAGTTAACTGAACACAAACTCTTATCTCCTCATAATGTGTGTTTATTTCAATATTCCCTGCAGACATCCAGCAGCCGTTGATGCAGAAGGACAGGACCTCCAGTCTGGACCAGAAGGAGCCAGAGCCTCCACACATTAAAGAGGAACAGGAGGAGCTCTGGACCAGTCGGGAGGGAGAGCAGCGTCAAGGTCTGGAGGAAGCTGATGGCACCAAGTTCCCATTCGCTCTTGTTCACATGAAGAGTGAAAATGACGAAGACAAAGTTAAGCCCTCGCATCTTCATCAAAGCCGAGCTGAGGAGTCTGCAGCCAGCAGCTCATCCGAACAGATGAAACCAGAAGCTGACGGAGACGACCGTGGAGGACCAGAAGCAGCCAGGAACTTAGATCCAGGTAGTTATTCACAACCAGCCAATGATGTCGAGGTGTCAGACTCTGCTGCATCTGAGCATGAAGACAGTGAGGATGATTGGCAGGAGACCAGGGAACCGCAGTCAGATTTAAAAATAATGAAGTCTTTCTGATAGGGGATATAATACTGTCTACTACTTAACTCCCAAAACACATTTTCAGCTTTGCCCAAATATATGAAAATTACTAAAATACTGCTAATATGATGTCATACTGTTAAACATTTCGCTGTGATCCAGGTCTCTGGTCGTATTCAGATCCACAGTAACATGTTGTCTTCCCTTGATTCCTTCCCTTCTGTGTTGAAATGAGTGACGTGCAAGAAGTGCGCACTTCTGCTCCTGGGCAAGTAAATGAGAGCGAGGGACCAAGTGAAGTTGGAGCTGAACAACACTGCAGCAAATAACAACTCTTAACATATTTTAAACATAACCTAAATTCAATGAAAATTAACTTTACTTTTTATTTATTCAGTTAAGAGTTTTTTTTTATTGTTAATGACCAGACAACAAAAGCAGAAGACTTTATGCATCAACTTACATTTGTAGGTATCCTTTGCCATTGCGCGCAGCATCCAGCCATCCAACTCGACAGACCTCCCATTGCAGTGAACTGTGGGATATGCGTCATGCTGGAAGCGTTTTGCACCCTTGCTGGACAGGAAGAAAACTGAGTGAGCGAGGGAGGATATCAGTGCCCTTCTTTTGCGTAATTTGGAACCGAGTTTCACTTTATGAAGCCATCTTACATCCGGGCGTTTTGGGGATTCCCCCCTCAATTCAAGGGAAGAAAACATTGGGAAGCAAACATTTTTGGTGGACCCGAATGCAGCCTCATGCTTCTACGTATGGTTCATACAGTAGATAGGAAAGTTGAATGGTCCTGAATTTAGTTCAGAGTTATCACTTTGTTTCTCCTGCAGGAATGTTGGTTGCATCCAAACAGCTTTATGAATGAGCTTTAATTATCACAGCGTTGTGCAGTTATTGCGATTTTGAATCCTGCAAAAGTGTTTAAATGCTTTATTTCCCACAGAAGTGTGTAGCATCGTTAATCTCCTGGTCTTTTTTAAGCATTGTAGTACCAGACTGAAAAAAATCCCCTGAATATGTGCTTGTCTAATATGTGCTTGTCTGATTGCTGCTTAAAGCACCAACTTTGCTGGAAAAAATACTGCCACAAGACTCACAAGGTTTTTGATGTCTCTTTTGGTACCAAATATTGATTCTAAAGGAGTAGTCCCTTTGCTGCAGCAGGGCTGTTTCCTGGCTGATGCAGCGTTGTACCTGAATAACTGGTGAATGTGATGTGTTTCTATAGCAACATAAAATGATGCCATCAAGCTTGGCTGAAGTAATTTTCCACTTAATGTGAGTGTCTTTGTGTGTATTTTGTGTTCCCTGCAGACATCAAGCAGGTGTTAGTGCAGCAGGAATGGAGACCCAGTCTGGAGCAGGAGGAGCCAGAGCACCTGCACATTAAAGAGGAGGAAGACTGGACCAGCCAGGAGGGAGAGGAGCAGCAAGATCTGGCAGAACCGACGGCCAGCAGCTCAACTGAACAGACTAAAGCAGCAGTCGGAGAGGACTGTGAAGGTACTTATTTACAACTGGGCAACGATGACGAGGCTTCAGACTCTTCAGGACCCGAGACAGATTGCAGTGAGGAGGATTTGAAGGAGACCAAGGACCCTCAATCAGATAGACCATTCGTTTGCTCGGTTTGCAAGAAAGATTTTAATGCAGCCTGTGCTCTGAAGGTACACATGAGAATCCACACAGGAGAGAAGCCATTCAGTTGCTCAGTTTGCAGTAAAAAGTTTAATGCGAAAGGAAATCTGAAGAGACACTTGAGAATCCACACAGGAGAGAAACCATTCATTTGTTCCGTTTGTGGCAAACAATTTAATGAAAGTGGAGATCTGAAGAAGCACTTGAGAGTCCACACAGAAGAGAGACCATTCAGCTGCCCATTCTGCAATAAAGAGTTTAGCGCAAGTTGGGCTGTAAAAACGCACATAAGAATCCACACGGGAGAGAAACCCTTCAGCTGCTCAGTGTGTGGTAAAAAATTTAATGAAAACGGAACTCTGAAGAAACACATGAGAATCCACACGGGAGAGAAACCATTTAGCTGCTCAGTCTGCGGCAAAAAATGCAGCGAAAATGGCGACTTGAAGAAACACATGAGAATCCACACAGGAGAGAGACCCTTCAGCTGTTCCGTTTGTGGCAAAAAATTTAATGAAACTGGAGATCTGAAGAAACACATGAGAATCCACACCGGGGAGAAACCATTTGGGTGTTCTGAATGCGGAAGAAGATTTACACTAAAGCAAAATCTGAAAAGTCACATGTCGACCCACACATAGAAGAAACGACTCACCTGCAGTGTTTTAGGGAAAATATTTTACCAGCAGTCACAATATAAAAATCATAATGATGTATTTGAAAGCAGCAGAAAAGAAAGTTGCAGAAATCAATTCTTAATTTTTAATGATTAATTTTCGTCTTTGTCCGTACAGAAACATATAAAGTGTGCCTTTATAACAACTGACATGTTGAAAAGATACTGTCATCTTGATATGTATATTTTCAATATATTATCATGTGTTTTCAGTCAAGAATCAAAAATGAGTAAGTTATATTAATTATGAAATTGCTGCTGCAGCTCTGCCTATTTAGATAAATGAATGTACAAATCCTCCTTCAAAAACATCCGCATGGCATGATACCCATATACTAAACTGTGCAAAGACAAAATGGCTGTTGTTTTAAAACACAAAAATGAAAATGTGACTGTGGTTGTTTTGAAATTTGTTCCATATGAAATTTACCAAGAAAAAAAAAAAAAAGNAAAAAAAAAAAAAAGAGAGAGGGTGCCCTATGATATGTATTTGAGTATATGGATTAATGATGGATTAATGGCAAGATTACACTTAAGGCACTTGTTGAAAATCTGGTGTTTAAAAAAAAACAAAAACTGAACCCAACAGTTCACTTTCTTTACAGAAATAAATCAGCTTTTCTTTTGTCGACATAAAAAAAATATGGAAATTTTTTTTTCTTTCTCTATATTAAATTATGGGGATGTGATGTATTAAAGGGCAACCTTTAGGCTGGATTTACACTACAAGTCTTGATGCTCAATTCAGATTTTCTTTCTATATATGATGTTTTGTTCAGCATATTTACATTTTCTTTTTTAAGTGGCTCATATCTGATACCTGTATTTACANTGTTTTGTTCAGCATATTTACATTTTCTTTTTTAAGTGGCTCATATCTGATACCTGTATTTACACAGCTTTTACCTGTAGCGGCCCGGATGCAGCTGCGCATGCACACATTGCTGAGACGGATGTAAACGTGGATGAGAGAACTATTTAAACACATGATCAGCAGGTTAAAACTTTAACATGCAGAGAGAAACATCTGATATGTTGTGTGAGCGTTGATCTCTCCTGTCGGGACATGTATTTTCCCGATAGTTTCTGATCAGGGAGTGATCGGGTGGAGTTTTGCTGTAACGAACTGTCACACTAACACGTATATTTGACGTAAACACACATCAGTGTGTCTGATATATGTAGTATGTTCTCCATTTCTGTTTACAGAGAGCGTCATCGTATTGATCGCTTACATCATCCATGCAGATAAGATAGAATATGATGTTGGAGTGGGAATGGGAAGGAAATTCTGATCTGTGTATTTAGACAGCAGTCGCATTGGTGGATATCCGATACGTATCCGATTTATTTCCACATATTGAAGTGGCCCAAATCGGATCTGAGCATATCCAATTTCATGTGGCTTTTTACCATTTGCATCTTCAGGAAGCGTGTCCGATATGGAGCAAAAAATCGGAATCAGATCGCATGTGCGTGGTAGTGTAAATCTAGCCTTAGACACCTTAAGGTGGGGCCACGCTACGTGATTTTTTTTTTCAGTCGTGATTACAAAAAGACTAGCAGTACACATTTAATGACTGAATCTTGGACGACACAAAACGATTTTCAGTCTCCTGTTCTCACACACATAACAACGGCTGTCTTTGGACAAAAACAAATATACAGACTGAGAACAGACGGTCGCAGGTTACAGCACTCGCAAGACTAATGTTTCCCACGATACCGTTACACCAAAACAAACATGGATGCCGTACAGCTTGCAACTGTTGTTGTCTGTGTGACGATTTCCTCAGAGAAAAAGAAAAAAGTACAGTAACATAGGAAGTGGAGTAAGCCGTGGATGGAGAAGGGAGTTGGGCAGCGTGGGCTGTATTCCCTAAGTGATGATATGAAGATGATATGTTTAATACGCATGTCATGTCAACCTTAACTTCCTGTTTCTTTTTCCTTTCTCTGTTGTGTCACCAGCTGGCGTGTTCATTGGCTGTTGAAAACAACTGTTGAGATTCGAGTCTTTCACCCTGCGTGTACTTGTCAACTGTCAAAAGATTTGACCCGATAAATTCAAACATGTTTTCAGATAGATTTGGATCTGTCACTCGCACACATGCATAACGATTACAGCTACAACTCGGCAGAGCGACTGCCTTCAACTGCCCCTGATTACCCCAGATTCTGCCCTATCTCTAAATCGTTAGCCTCGAAAATCACGTAGTGTGGCCCCAGCTTTACAGTGCCTCCAGAAAGTTTTCAGACCCCTTCACTTTTTGCACATTTTGTGTTATAGATTTAATTTTAAATGGATAAAATGGCCATTTTTGCCCATTAATCGGCACTCAATGACCCATAATGATAAAGTGAAAACATGTTGTTAGAAGTTTTTGCAAATGTATTAAAAATTAAAAACTGAAATCTTTCAGACCCTTAATTCAGGACTTGTAGAAGTCCCTTTGGCAGCAGTTACAGCTGCAAGTCTTCTTGTATTTGTCTCTACAAGCTTTACACACCTGGATTTGGGTATTTTATCCATCAGACTGGATGTAAGTGTCTGTGAACTGCCATCTTCAGGTCTCTCCACAGATGTTCTCTGGGGATTAAGTCTGGACTTTGGCTGGACTCAAGGACAGTCAGAGACTTGTCCTGAAGCCGCTCCAGCTTTGTCTAGGCTGGATGCTTCAGGTCATCGTGCTGAAAGGTGAACCGTCGCTCCAGTCTGAGGTCGCTGCACTCTGGAGCAGCTTTTCTTCAAGAACCTCTCTGCTGTATTTGCTGCATTCATTTGCACTTTGTCATTATGGATTATTGAGTGTAGATTGATGGGAAAAAATGGCAATTTTATCCATTTAAAATTAAATCTACAACACAATAAAATGTGCAAAAAGTGAAGANAAAAAATGGCAATTTTATCCATTTAAAATTAAATCTACAACACAATAAAATGTGCAAAAAGTGAAGAGGTCTGAAAATGTTCTGCAGGCACTGTGAATCCCTCAGCATTAAAGTTCTTAATGGGGAATGTTACGGCACATATCAGTGAACGCTGGATTTTGTTTTTAATTTTGAATTTATTTATAACAATGCCTGTTGTTTAATCTGGCCTCATAATACAGCTGAGTCAATTCCTAAATATGATATTAAATTTTAATGTTTGTCACTGTTTAATCATTTTGCTGGATGTTACTTTTTTTCCCTTCTTTTTTTACCTTTATCTTATGGATTTTATTTGTTGTTGGTTTTTTATTTTAACTTATCATTTATTTTGCTTTTATTTATTGATGTAACCCTGCATTTTAACGCCAATCTCCTAGATTTCTATTGTGATTTTTAGTTGCACTTGTACTTTATTGTATGTCTGTACGTCCATTGATGGTAACAGTTTATTTTAGAATTTAAATGAATGAATTGAATTGGAAGCAAATGTGCAAATCAAACAAAAACAAACTAAAAACCTGCCCTGATTCTCCTGCCACCATGCTTCAGTTTTATTAATTTTGTATGCAACAATATGAGCATATCTGCTGTGTGTGCTCAGGGTTATTCATGTGCACATCTGTTTAGTGTAAATCCTGCCACTGAAAACACGGATGGAATGTTCCTGGAGTACACACTTACTCAGTAAATTTACATGCATATTAAGACGAAGATTATACTTGAGTTAAGTCAATACATGTTTTTTTTCATCAAATGTATAAACTCTTATTAGAGAGAAATTTGGCGTAAATCGGAGTAAGCGTACATATTAGTAAGTGCTTTATTGTACATTGTCAGACATACTTTTTGATATATTCATATCAAAGGATTCCTGGTCGCGTCTTTAGGCTTTAGACACGTGGCTTGAGGGTCAGTTTTAAAATGAAACATGCTGCTTTCACGTCTAACCTGTAACAAGGTTTGCTGCAGCATCTTAATACATCTATTTGTCGATATCAAGGGGAAGGTTCAGTGGGCTTTAAATGGTTTGATTAGTGTTGCTGCTGTTTCTTTTTTTTTTTAATGGTCTGATTATACAGTGTGTTCTTGGGAAATTATTCCTACTGAAAATTGTATTCAAATTGTCCACACTTTCTTAGTTCACATTGTATAAGCAGTTTTTTTGTTTTATTGTATGTTTTATGTTATTTGTAACTGTATGTCATTGCTGCCTCTCTTGTCCAGGACACACTTGAAAAAAATATTTTTAATCTCAGTGAGGTTCTGCTGGTTAAGTAAAGGTTAAATTACAAAAAAAAAAAAAAAAAAAAAAAAATTAAATAATTATGGCCAGCAGCAATGCCGGCTCTGCGGTGAGACCTGAGGTGACCCCTGCAGATACACTGCTGTAAATGGATTTTCATCTCTTGTGGGTGTTTCAAGACTCAGATATATGGTAAGTAATGTCTTGTCAGTCATATGCTGTGTGTGTATGATGCGGAAGGATCACATGGCCCTTAAAAGACCATACAGGCTGTTTTGCATGTCTGAGCCGAATATATTCAATTTTCATACATGTAACGTTATTGACAATTTTTTCCCAAACCAAATGGAATGGTGAATTAAAAAATGTTTTTTCTACCTTCCAGACCACCATTGGTTTCAGTTTATTCTGGTATGCTATTAAAATCAACTTGTTGATACTNTTCCAGACCACCATTGGTTTCAGTTTATTCTGGTATGCTATTAAAATCAACTTGTTGATACTTGAAGCATTCGTGGGATAGGTAATCCATCATCATGAACAAGACATATATTCAGGGTTTTTTATTTTTTTTATTTTTATTTATTTATTTATTTTTTTGAATTTATTTATTTTATGTAATTTTAGTGTTTAAGCACAATAAAAAGCGTGGAGTGAATGTATGTCTCCACCGGGGAATATAGTCCCAAAAGAAGACCTGCATTTATCGAAAAATTTAAATGACCATGACTTCATACGGCTGTGTAACTATTAGCAGGAGAAACATTGATTTTTAAGATGGGTGTATCACTTGAATATTTGATTTTGAAATTTTGCAAAATATCAGGAAAGCTGAAATACGGTTTTATCCTTTGGGAAATGATTGTCAGCAACGTAACATGTCTGAAAATTGAATATAGTAGGCTCAAACATGCAAAATGGACAGTATGGTCCTTTAATTGCCTAACTGCACTTGACATATTGGTGGACTGTAATTACCTGAGCTGGTCAGGTATAAAAAAAAAAAAAAAAANAAAAAAAAAAAAAAAACTAGAGACAGAGAAGTGTCTGGCCCAAACACAGCATCAAGTAAAACCATCTGCAGCACTTTAAATTACACCCTCAAATGTAATTAAGAGGCTTCAAAAGAGGTTGTTTTTTTTTTTTTTTTTTTTTTTTTTGAAGCAGCTCCACGTCACACACACAATGCAGGTCCATTTGTTGTAGCCAGTCTGAGGTTTTGTTATTAGCCGCATTCCCTCAAAGAGGCAAAGATAAAGGTAGAGAGATTGCTGCACATCCAGACAGAAAACCTCTGACATTCTGTCTTCAGGAAAACGGTCAGAGCATCAGCCACACACCATCTGCACTGTAAAGGTTTTGTCTTGACATCAGTCAACCTCCTTAACACCCCACATCCCCACACTTTTTTTTTGTTTGTTTACTTGTTATAATTTATTTGTATTAATTTACTTAGTTCTAATTTAGATAATATGATGCCTTTATGACCACAGCAAACCTCCAACAAGCCCTGCCAATCAGATGGTTTTGTTAGGTTAAGTTATTGTTAATTCAAGAACCATACCTGATGGTTTGGCATTTTTGAGCCATATACAACCCACATACATGTTATGATACTGACAACCATGTCCCAAACATACTACTTTAATGGTAAATTTTAGAATTTCTTTCCTTATCTTCCTGGCTGTCATTATTTCAGTTTATTCAGTACACTAATAAATCAACTTGTAGAGACTTGAACATGGTTGAGAGAGGTAATCCATCACAGCGACCACGATGTCTATTTAAGTCAGAATGATGGAATTCTTATCATGTTGATTAAAAAAAAAAAAAAATCACGTGGGAGAGCATTGCAGAAGGAGGAAAGCTTCATTCATCGACACTAGATTTGATAACAGTGATGGAAACAGTGATGAGAATCGGGACTTATGGTCCCGATTCTCATAGCTCCTTCCCTCCTTTCCTCTCCTCCATTCCTTTCTAGAAGTGTGAGGCAGAGGATGGAAGGAGAGGAGAAGACAAACATTTCTGTTCCATTCAAAGAATGTCATTGTTGAGCTTTCGCCAGCAGAGAGTGCCAGTTACAAACACATTCAGTTACGCTCTGATACATTGCTATGAAATCTCTCAGAAGATGTTTCCAAGAATAAATATAAGCTTTATTTTAAACAGCTTTGTTTGATTATTAAGTAGGGAGAAGTAACATGTTTCATTTCTTAGTTTCTCAATCCTGGTCCTTGGAATTTGAGACCAGGCCCAGAACTTGAGAACCTATAGGCATTAAGTGATACTTCAGAGTATGTTCATGCATTTGAAGCATTATTTTCCTTGTTCTAACACTCTTTCAAACTAAGTCACATTGATTAACATAAGAGTAGAAAAGAGTAGAAACTAAAGTTACAGCCTGGCATAAATGACCTATAAAGTAGGGAGAGCACATGAGTAGAGACAGGGTAATATTAGTGGGAAGAACAACAGTCTAGTTATGCTCTTGGAGGTTGATGTTATCAAAATATGACATAAAAAAACATCTCCAGGTTCACTTTTTGATGTTACATCTTGTTAAGGAGTAGAGGGGAGAATGATGACCACTGCCACCTCACAGTAAGGAAAGCCTACTTCTAAGTTTAATTCCCAGTTCATTTCTGTGTGTTTTATTTGCCATGTTAGAGACTGTATGGGTCCCTTTGTGTCTCTGCTTATGTTTAAGCAGCAGCCATATTTTCATTTACTGTATCTCAGATACTCTCTTCAGTAAGCATAAGTGGAAAGGAAGTTGTACATGTGCAGGAAAATAAAAGGCAGACTTTTAGTGATCCAACACCAATCTGCAAGAGCAGCCTGAAAGATGACAGTTTGTAGCTGTGATGTATGATAAGTGTCAGAAGAAAAAGTATTTGTGGACAGAAGCTTTTGCAGTTTGGGAATGTTCAGTAACCGTGCTAATATTACAATATTGTGCTTATTCCAGCAAAGTGATTCCTATACAGAGGTGGAGGTTATGTGATGGCAGCAGTTGTTTTTTGTTTGCAGGATATCTCGAAAAGTTATGGATGAATTTCAATGAAATATGGGGGACAGATAGATAATGTCAAGAGGAAGAAGTGACTAAACTTTGGAGGTAATCTGGATCATATTCTGGATCCAGGATCCAGAAAAACTTTTTAGCCTATAAAATCAATGCTAATGGGCCCTATTTCAATTAAATTTAGCATGGTGGCTTATTTTATTTTATTTTTATTTTTTCTTAACAAAAAGAAGATCTGCTTAAGTTGGTGGTGATCCAGATCATATTTTGGATCACACAGGATCCAGAAGAAGGATTAATATTGGGAAATTTCTTGGTCTTGACAGAAGTATGTGCTTTAGGGTTGCCTTCTTTTTTGTTTGTTTGTTTTTTTGGCAGGATATGTCGAAAAGTTACAGACAGATTCGGTTGTGTTTTGGGGGACAGAGATAATGTTGACAGGAAGAAGTGATTAAAGTTTGGTGGTGATCCAAACATTCTGGATCCAGGATCCAGAAAAAGTTTGTAGCCTATAAGCATAAGTGGTATATTGAGGGCCTGCAAAGGGAAAATGTGCAGAGAGAGAGAGACAGAGAGAGAGAGAGAGAGAGAGAGAGAGAATACATGATCTCCCTCTCTCTCAGACCTCACCAGCCCATCCCTATCTGTTCCATAATTGAATTTGCCGTGTCTAAACTTATTCACTCCACGGACAGAAAGCAGAGACACCTACTGCAGGTAAAGAACCAGGTCTTATCACTTACTGTATATCTGCAACATGTACAACCTGTCCTCACTACATTTTTTTTTTTTTTTTTTTTTNTTTTTTTTTTTTTTTTTTTGGAATCAGGAATTAAGCATGATTAAATTAAAGAGGCGCTACGAGTTGGGGAATGCATTCTCTTACTCATGAACAAGCGTGTGCGCATGTGTGTTTGCACGAGTTTTGATCTGATCTCGCACACATTAGGTACATTTACATGGTGACTTTTTTACATGGTGACTTGTTTACATGAGCACTGAACAAAGTGATCAGATTGATGTGTGAGTAAACGCGTCACAAGAATACAATCCAAAGTATTCGGTGAATCAATCCCAGAATGTATTGTATCATGTATTGCATAATGGTGTATCATGGTGCAATACATTGTGGGATTGATTTGGTGAATCAATCCCAGAATGTATTGCATCATGACATTGGTCATCTCTGACATGTGCATGATTCTGCACCTAGCTTTTCCTGGAAACCCACCTGTGTTAAAGATGGACCTGTTGCATGAGTTAGCTAAACTTGTTGTTTCTTTTGAAATATCGTCTCCGCTATCGACCAGTTCTGCTTTAGAACCGCCATTTTTCTCAAACCGTGCCATGCATGAAGTGTCACATCATTACTCACGTAATACGCATGCGCACAAAGTTCCTACTGTGGAGAGCAATCCGATGTACCATTTACATGGACTTTGATCGTGTTATTAAAAGGTATACACCGCCCCCTTCAACAGGATTAGAATTTTATTCAGATTCGCTTAGTTTATTCAGATTGACATGGTTACGTAAGATAGCTTAAACCGGATTGGCATCTAGTCCAATTATTTATGGTCCATGTAAATGTACCTACTGTTGTGGCACTGCACGCTCCACGTCTCTCTCCCACACACAACACACACTCATTCCACTCTCTGGGACTCCTTGGGTTGGCACAGGTCTCTGACTCCTGTGGATGCTGTTGTAGCTTTTTGTATACGTCTCTCTTAAAATGCGGAGCTCTAAAGAGGAGAACTTAGGTTTCCTTTGCCAATTTAACGTGTCAATTTTTGTGTTGAAATCAAAGGAAGAAATATAAAGCGTGACTCTTAAATATGAAGCAGCTCATTAATGCAGATCTTCATTTTCTTTTACCTGATATCCCTTAAAACAACATGTCAGTAATGGGACAGCCTTATGAATGAGCTTAAATCACAGTGCTTATTTAGCATGACACTGTGTAGTTACTGTCATTTTTAAAAATGAATTTAACCCACAGTGCCTTAAGCATGAACCCCTTCCACACTGTGGCAGGACTTACAATAAGCACTAAAAAGCCACTGAGTAATGACTTTTTTTTTTTTTTTTTTNTTTTTTTTTTTTTTTTTATGTTATCCTACAGTCTATCAGCTTGTGTTTGAAAGAATATATTGGCATTGTCAGGAAGGTTTTAGCTTTGCTTGTGCATCTGTGGTTCTTTTCCTCAGAGAAGAGCCATTTGGCAAAGTCTTTTGCTTTTTTTTCAGTAGTGTGGCTTTTGTTGGAGACAAAGATGTTGGGAATATTGTCCAGTGCCTCAAGGTGTATAAAAAGGCAGCTTAATGGGTAAATGAAAATGTTAATAATTGCACAAGGCTGTTGTCTTCTTTCCAAGAACCTGGTTTACTGAGCTTCTCTCATCTCCTGGCTTACTATAGGGACTCATTTCTTGAGTGACGGAAAAGATTCCATCTGCTGTAATTAGGTTGCGGTCCAGCTGAGCTCACACAGAGACGACATGCTCATCCTCACTCCATGTAGGAATACATCAAGCTCATTTTCAATATGACTGAGGGACGGGCTTTATGTCACTTGGGACCTCTAATAAAAAATCGTATACCGCTCTGCTATCTACCAGACTCTTAGGGGCAAAAATTCAAGATGAAAAAATGGCACTTTGACAGTTTTATTCCAAAAGCAGTTTGGCTGTTATAGGAAACTTAAACTTTGAAGTTCATACAGTGAGTATTGTAAGAAGATGAAAAAGTGACATCTAATATTGCAAAAGTTTCATGATATTTAAAGATTAAACAGTCACTGAACAAACTAGTAATTTTACAAAAAAAGATCAGGGCCACTAGTTTCACAATATTGAACAAATGCGGTTGGCTAATGCTGCTATAGTGTGTGTTCCCTGACGTTTTCACTGCCGTGGGTGTGAGGTTACTTATGTGGGTGTGTTACTAAATACACAGATAGCGTATCTTTGGGTAAAAGATACGCAGTTTAGCAGTCACCTGCTAAATAAATCTCCTCCCTTTATTTGAAGACACAGAGGCGCAGATGGAGTTAGCAAAGTAAACTGTTAGCCTTGGTTATTTATGGTCTTATACTGATTATTGATATAATAATTTCATGATAGCAGCACAGGTTAATGAGTTACCTACAGGCATTGCTGCTTGACACACCTCCGATGGTGTGTTGGGCGAGTTGCAAGGTCATCAGGTGGTGCCACCACTCATTGATGTTTACCTGGTGGTGACATGGATGGGGACAAATCTCTGCTACCTCCTGGAGCTGGTTGTAGGATCCATGCTTTGCTTATCTTGTCAAGCCAAGTCAAGTCAAGTTTATTTGTAGCCCAGTATCACATCCAATGTCTCAAAGGGCTTTACAGACCCACACATTAGTGGTTCCCAACCCAGCCCAAGCTCTCTAAGAAGACGAGGAAAAACTCCCTAAAAACCTTATTGTATAAGGAAAATGGAAGAAACCTCAGGAGATGCTACTCAAAGAGAGATTCCCTCTCCTCAAGCAATCAGGTGTGCAATAGAAGCTGCAGGTGGAGAAACAGGTAAATTAGAAAGATTAAAAACAAGAAACATTACTGAGTATTATGAACAGCAAACAAATAATCAATGGGGGGAGGGGGGGGGGCACATAGCAGACAGGCTAGGACAGGTGTGGCGAGGCTCGGAGATCCAAAAATAAAACCTGATNGCCCATTATTATTCTTTGAATAACAAGCATTAATACAGATTTCTTGTGTATATTTAATACATTTGTTTGTGCTGGAGAGTTCAGTACCTTTAGGAAAGTCGTGGTTGATGCTAGGATGCAGAGGAAAAATGATGCTGAAGATTTGAAGCTTTAAAATGCAACAGTGACGTCTGACATAACAGGCAAAATAGTTTTCCATTTCTTTCCTCCAACAAAATATAAATCCTGCTGGTAAAAACACTCTGTGCTCCTCTTCATACTTTTGTTTACTTTTGTACTTCGCTGGCACCGCCATGGTCATAAACTCAGGCCATTAACAGACCGACTGTAGGCTAGTTTGTAGCATCAACGCTGAGCACTGTGATCACCAGATTACAGCTGCACCTTTTTTTTTATCTGTAATATCAGCATATGTGAGTGTTGTCTCGATCTCGTTGTGAATGAAACTTAAAGGAACAATATGAGCTGCACTGAACCCAGTCTGGACCCGCGGGTTCACCACCCCTGGGCTCAGACATCATCAGGGTCACGGAAGCCACATGGCAGCCAGTTGAATGGCCACGTGCTTCCTCCTCAGCCAAAGCTAGAAGCTCTTCTTCTCTGTCTCCTCAGGCAGCTCCTTCAGTGCCTCCTCAGCTCCTGTCACTGAGGAAGTGCTGGATGGATGTTCCCACAAAAAGCCTCAGCATCTCTCTCCCACATAAAATCAATCAGCTGTGCTTCAAACCACTTTCAAACTTTCAGCTTCAAACTTTGGTGCAGCTCCAAACCCAGGGGTGGATCCAGAAATTTCAAAATGATTTCTTAACATTGAGAAGAAGAGGGCATTTGCTGGTAATTTTGTCAGTTTCTTCAAAAGTAATACACGACATCAAAGATTAGATATTTATCTCATGTAAATCCATATACAATTAACAGACATATGGATTCAATCGGCAGATCAATAGGTGCAATTCAGAATCCGGATAAGGAATGTGATCATTTTTAGTCTTTCTTAAGACAAATAAAGCAATTAATCCTATAGCCTTTCATCTCTTATTTTCTTTAGAGTGGCACAGTGGGTGTTGAGTAACCAGCTACAAGTACAAGTACATATACTTAATATCTCAGATTTCTCCCCATCTTCACTAAACAGAAGTCTTTTGCCTTTTTTTGTCTTCCTTTCTTCTGTTTCCTCTTCAACACGTCCTCTGTGTAAATGAATATATAACAGTAACATATAGAGGAACACTTACTGTGAACCAGCAAAGACATTCTGGATAATTAAGCATTACTTTCAGATTCACAAACAAACGATAAGGCTCTGAGACAGATGCATAAACACAGCACAGACAGAAAGGAAGTGTGGGCAACATGGGTAATTGAGCAGTACTGTCCTTGTGGTAGTCATAGAAACAATATCTCCCAAGAGATGACAGCGTTTTAGAAAGCTCTTAAGTTCCAGGAGCTCATTGCATGATCATGGAACACTATTAGAGACGCTACAGTGAAACATTTAAAGCCAGTGCTGTCAAAAATTAAACCATACTTGTCAATTCTGCATCACCACGGGTGGTTAGTAACCCCTTATAATTGGATTTTACATTCAGGGCTGTTTACTTCTATGATTTTCTACATATGTCAAAACAAACAATCTGACACAAATATCAAATTCATTTATTCCTGGTCTATTTTCACACAAGTGTCAGATACCTTACAGAGATGGAGCTTATACCTACAGGGAGCGGATATAATGCATGAACGATACTCTCTCTCTCTCAATAGTCCTGTAAAAGATCCAACCTCTGAAACTGTGAAACATTTGTGTTTATGTTGCTTGTGATG
Source organism: Lucifuga dentata (assembly GCA_014773175.1). Classification (NCBI taxonomy): domain Eukaryota; kingdom Metazoa; phylum Chordata; class Actinopteri; order Ophidiiformes; family Bythitidae; genus Lucifuga; species Lucifuga dentata. The sequence goes on from VXCM01001280.1 coordinate 88,445, forward strand.
ATATATTGTATTACTGGATTTATGTTCCTGTTATTTTGTCAAAAAAAAAACAAAAAAAAAAAANAAAAAAAAAAACAAACTCTGCAGGTGTGTTTGAGTCCACCCTTACAGATGTATTGGTTTGTCATAATACAAATAAAGGAGTAATTGTGGAAGAAACCAAAGCTGAAGTAATTCACTTTGGCGTGACGTAACAACCTCTACCAGGAGTCCCACCTGGAGGCTTTTTGAGCCTAGTGGACGCTATATGGTTTTCAGGCCAATTTGACCTTGATTTGGTGGACCATACATGCCATTTTGCATTTGAGCCACATACATTCAATTTTCATACATGTTACGTTACTGACAGTCATTTCCCAAAGGACAAAAATGTATTTCAGCTTTCCTGAGATTTTGCAAAATCTCCTAATCTTTCAAAATCAAATATTCAAGTGATACACCCACCTTAAAAATCAATNTTTGCAAAATCTCCTAATCTTTCAAAATCAAATATTCAAGTGATACACCCACCTTAAAAATCAATGCTGTCCCTGTGGTAGTCAGAGAAACCATATCTCCCAAATTACACAGTCTTTTGAAGTCACAGTCATTTAAATTTTTCCATAAACACAGGTCTTCTTTTGGGACTATATTCCCCAGTGGAGACATACATTCACTCCACGCTTTTTATTGCACTTAAACACTAAAATTACAAAACTTCAAAAAAACTTGAATACACAGCTTGTTGGTGATAATAGATTACCTATCCTAAGAACGTTTCAAGTATCAACAAGTTGATTTTAATAGTGTACCAGAATGAACTGAAACCAATGGTGGTCTGGAAGGTAGGACAATTCTTTTTTCTTAAATCACCATTCCAGTAGTATGCTTTGGGAAATGATTGTCAGTAATGTTACATGTATGAAAATTGAATATATTAGGCTCAAACATGCAAAATGGGTGGTATGGTCCTTTAATGCTGGATTGAGGAATGATTTGGCTGTCAGATGCTCAGATGGATTTCAGGCATGTCAGAAATTTGGGCAGAAGGCCGATCCGATTCGTGCTAAAGGTACAGTACCTGAGTGTGTCTTCATGAATGGAGTAGCTCTGTAAGCAGAAGAGTGTGTGGACAGAAAAAAAACCTGAGAGCAGATTAGAGTTATGCAAACAAAGCAGAATTATGCAAAGTGTCTTTTATGTTGTTGTCAACATAACACTTTCTTCTTTTTCTCTTTTTAAATCCTTCTGTTTCCTCTTCTTCTTGGGTTAACATCTAGGTTGAGGATGCATTACCACTCTACATATGGACTGTGATGTCTGTAAGCACAGAGATCGAGGGCTTTTACCATGAAGGATGGTTGATTCAATCGTGCAAGGTAAGATAACACAACACATGTGATCCCTGAAAGCCATACTGTCTCTGCCTGGCTTTAGATTACTTGATCACCATGCAGATAGTGAAAGAAAATCAAGTGGTGCTGTGAAGGGAACCACTCAGCCTAGGTGTCATCATTTTGCCCTGATTGAGAGGATATAAATACTACCCCCTCCTTCCATCTCCTGGTTCCCTGCTGTGTTGTGTGTGTCCTGAGAGTCTGATTTACCATTCAAGCGTCAATGTTTACCAATCGATGCTAGGAGCAGACAAAGAAAGAAAAGAAAAAGAAATGGGACAAACCTCAGCAGGGCCAGATCAAAGATGGGTTTCAGTAGGACATGTGATCAGTGCTGTGACGCACACAGTAAAATGGACACGGACAATGACACATGTAAACATGCGATACAAAGAGAAAGTTGATCACCTGTCACTGGTATCTGACAGCCAGCTTTCAGGTTCCCTGGTCTGCAGCTTCAGTACCCATACTGTCCACCACTGCACAGCTGAGACGATGAATCATCTCTCATCCCAGAGGGACATGTCTCTGTCCCAGTCTTACCCTCCTGCAGTGACACAGGAGGTGTCAGGTCTCAAAGGCGCCTTTACGGCTCAGCAGGGAGATGACGTCAAAATGTAGATGTACAGTTCGGCAGGGAGAGTCTGGTGATGAAAGGAAGAGATGGACATTTATGCAGCAACCTGCTGCAAACAAAAACCTCAAGCAGCATCAAGGATGACATATTTTCTGTAGTGTTTGTTACACGATTGCTCTGCAAAAGTATATCATATTTTGTCATATATCTGTGTGGAGTTTGCATGTTCTCCCCGTGTCTGCGTGGGTTTCCTCCAGCTTCCCCCGCACCTCAAAAGACATGCAGGTCAGGTGAACAGGAAACTCTAAATTGACCATATTCAAAGCAAGTAAGTATGAATATTTAGTGGATGTAGTTCCAAACTTGGAAAAGCTTATGACCAACTTGTTTTTTAAGGGTTCTCAACTTAAAAAATTGTATTCATAATGAAAATTATTAAGCGCACAGAACTTAAAATTGCCTTTAAACAATTTAAAGTAGTTGGAACAACTTAATTTTTGTGTGCTTAACTTAAAAACTGGTCTTTATCCTATCATTTATTAAGCTGATGGTACATAAAAATAATTTCAAAAGTTAAGAAAAACCCTTTTCCCCTTACTTAATGTTCTGCGTTGGTTTGACTTGATTTCACCAGAAGTCGTCACAACACAGAAAGCTTGATGCTTTTGATGTTGCATTAATTATTTTTGTTGGTCCAAAGCATTTGTTTTTAGAGTGAAGCAAGTACATTCCTGGCATGATTACTTACGTACCACCATGGATCATCATTTTTACTGGGAATTTTTGGGAACTTTGTAAGATTTCTGCCGCCTTACCAAGCCTTTCTACATTTTTCAATAGTATGCTGAAGCAATTATGTCTTTTTTGTTTTGAGCAAGAGCTCCAACATGAGCTTGCCTGCAGATTTCCAATATACTTTTTTCACAGCCTTTATTTATACAGAAAATAAGATATATAGCGCTACACATAAGTGGTGCACACGTTTTCATGCATGCTCTGAAAGTAAAAATACTTAAGTCTGCTCTCTCTCCATCCTCTGTTTCCACAATTTGCCGTGATTTTTTTTTTTTTTTTTTTTTTTTTTGTCGGATCTGAGAGCATTCACCTTATCATATGAGATCATTAACCTCAATCAGTGGAAAGATGCCTGCAGGCAAAGAACCACATCCCGCTTTCATTTGCACAGACACTGCAGTCATAAACATATGTGTATAAATGAGGCAGCAAGTCAAATCAGTAATAAGTGATTTTCTTGGAGAAATTTGACAAAATTAGATGGTCTTGATGACAATATGGAGGCTTCTGTCAGCCAATCAGATTCAGCAATCTACAGCGCATCTACACATTTACGTGCTTTCTTTACAATGTGCTTGATATTGAAAATATGTTGCAGCTGACCTTCCTCAGACTACAGCAGGAGAGGTTAAAAATTAGTGTAAAAAATCAGTCGTGACATCTTCGATTTATTCATGTCATTCATGAGTCAGAGCTAGGGCCACATATGCAAGTGTCCCAAATTTGATAAGAAAAAAAAAATCAGATTTTCACAGTGTCAAATGTGGGCCAAAAATCATATTTGGGCCACTTTGAGCCTGTAATGTACTCTTACTTACTTGCTCACTTATTAAAACTGATTTTTTAAATCATAACTTCAAAGATGAGATGTTGTTAAGGCATTAACACCTATAATTAATGTTGTTGAAGCATTGAACACTTGTAGGGTTGTATTAGGCTTTTTTTTTTTGTGTAAATTAAAAGATTTTCTGTCACAACCCATGGCTAACTCGCTTCAGATTTCTTGGCCTTCAATATTCAGCGCTTTACAGTGATAATGCTGCTGAAAGCTGCACGATTTATTCGTTCTACAAGTATAGACGGCTTTTGCCCCTTGAGCTCCTCCAGCTCATGCTGCTTGTGTGTCTACACTTTGTTAAATGAATAAAGTCCCTGTTAGTTGTACCAAACTGTTACACCATGCAGCTGCAAACTATGCAATTTAATGTCTTGAGTGGGTGGAGGAAGAAACTGGATGGAAGAATCAATCCTAAAGCACCAGGTGATGTGCACTGAAGAGAAAATAACATTTTTTAATGCTCTATACACTCCATGCATAGTGCTACCATTGATGCATTTGATAGTTCAAATGAAAACTGTATGAAGACTTTACTTTTATGTCTTCATGTCCACCTCCATCCTCTCACTGCAGTTAACACCAACTCCTTCCCCGAGGATGCTGTCAAACGCAATTTAAACTTCTGTCTGAACGAGGTATTTCAATTAACAGAGAAAATACCCCTGAGTTTATAAGAGAATTCAAACACAACGTTCCATTTATCTACATTCAACTTATTCTGGGGGCTTGAAGTTTCAGCAGCACTCTGCTGAGGCTTTGGGTAACCAATAATTCACCCTTAATTTCCACTTAACAGGCAATAATATGTTTTTTGTCAGTTTCCCTCATTTTTAAAGAAAAATGTGGAAGGAAATATGTGTTCAAGTTTGTCAAAGTTGCAAACTTGAGGTTGATAGAAATACATTAAAGGACCATAACAGTGGTTCAGTTCATGTTTAAGCCCAATAAATACTACCTGCATATTACTGACAATTTCCAAAACATAAAACTGTATTTTAGTTTTCCTGTTATTTTGCCAGATCTAATCTTTCAAAATCAAATGTTCAGTCACACACCTTAAAATTCAATGTTTAGTCTGCTAACACGTACGTCTGAATTTAGAAGGGATGGTTGTTTTTAATTTCCATCTTTTCCCGGGACTGTGCTCCTTGGCAGTGGCATACATTATCTTTTGTGCAGTTCCATGTCGGACAGGTAAAATAATGTTTATTCAATAAAAAAGTTAATAGACATAGTGTTTGCTGTGATGGATAGCATACTGGAATGAACTGAAGATGATGGCAAGGTATGAAGGTAGAAAAAACAAATGTAATATTTACTAGTAGTATATGCTGGGAAATGGTTGTCAGCAACTTAGCGTGTATGGTTGTATATATTACACTCAAACATTCAAAATCTCAGATATTGTCCTTTAAATATGACAAACCCATACATCCTGAACTGCCCTGAAAGCTATGTTTTTGATTAGTCATTTACTTTTGTAACATGTTTATGTCAACATGTAACACATCTGATTTTAACTGTCTACACATTTAACTATCTTCCCACCAAGTGTGAGTCTGGCCAAGGGCGTCATTTTGTGTTGAAAAGTGGTGGGGACATAAGGGCTCATGAAAAAAACATTTTTTAAACGGTCTTCAACATATGCGATTTTAGGCAATGTAATAGGTAGATTGGTATGAGGTCAGAGGAGATAAAATGCATAGGCGCATCAAAAGGGCATAAAATACTCAGCATAAAATGCACAACAATATCGCACAACAGTCATCCATATGCATCATATCAAATCCATTTTTTAAAAAAAATCTTCCGTTACTTTGTTTGGACAAAGCACATTTGTCTCTTCTATATTTACATTGCATTGTATGTATTCTTATTTGTGCAAATAAATCTTTCTCAAAATGTTCTAATTTGTTCTAATTTCTTGGTTCAAGCTGTTTTTCAGAATATTTTTTAACAAATTCTGCTTTTAAAAAGTGGTGGGGACATGTCCCCAGTGTCCCCAGTGTAAATGACACCTATGTGTCTGGAGATGTTTTATGTGAGAAGGAACTGAAACCTTTTTTGCTGGACTCGGGTAATGCTCATCACAGTGATCTGTGAAGTGGACCGGTACTCAATCCCCTTGAAAATCACGTTTTCATCTGTTTCCGAAGCTAATCGTGTTCTACAGTGGCATGTTCATACGACAGCTGTTAATTAGGATTTAGTAATTAATTAGTATTTGTTTTGAATGGGGCTGTAAATATGGCCGAACCATGTGGCTGCATAAACAAACTGTCATGTGACATTTTGATGTAGGTGAGTCGATTTCAACATGTTTATGAGCTGAACCTGTAGGTACCATAAAAACATCTTTAACCATCTTCAACTCTTGAATCACACCGGCCTCATCTCATCGGCTCCTCTTTTGTCTCTCTCTTGTCTTATTAATGGAGAATGAGTTATCCTGCCTCCAGGCTGACATTGCTGACATCGTGTTACCCTCTAGAGATCCAACAAGCCCATCTCCCACGCCGGGCTTAGTGGGCTCGCCTCGACTCAAATCACAGCACTTCTGGGTCAAAGCACTGCAGGGATCCAGGGGCTGATGGAAAAAGAGTTTATGTCTCAGCCAGTCAGCCGGCCCTTCTCTGACCCAGCTTTCAGATAAGCTGGAGAGGGAGACGGGAAAATAATGTGAGTGGGTACTGAGTGTATTGCATTACATCCATACTTTGCGATATTTTCCCTTGGTTGCAAATCTGACAAAACACACACAACTGCAATCAGTGGGGGGGGGGGGNTGGGGGGGGGGGGCATCTATCCATTAAACAGCTATTAAGAGACAACAAATGGAACGAGATTTCCAGAAGATTAAAAGCAGCTGAGAAGTGGTGCCGAGGAGTGTATTCCTCAGAGGGAAGGGGAAGATTTGTTTGTTATCGCTGTAATGAGCATGAAGATCAATTTTAATTATGTATGTAAGGGTGGTGGAGACAGACATAATGAGCATAACACAGAAGTGGATGCTGTGCAGACATATTGAGGTCTCTCTAGCATGCAGGGAGCTCTTAAGGCCAATTTATAGTTTCAGCGTATGTGAGGACATGACGATCTGTCCACGTGACATAAATTTCGTCATCTGTTTACGTCAAAGGGTGTACGTATAGTCCTCTATGCGGATGTAGCGGTGTCACTCTGCATTGTATTTAATAAGTGATGACGCTGGGCTCTTTCCCAATTTATTGCTCTGGTCAGAAGAAAAATAAAAAAATGCAGGCCTCAGCTCCAGCAGACACAAAATGTACACGTCAGTCATGGCCAGGAAAGAGAGCAATCAAACAATTAAAATATTGTTAATTAACCAAATAGAAGTACAATGAATAAGTGAATACCTGGTCAGAAGAAAAAAAAAACACAGACCTCAGCTCCTGCAGACACAAAATGTACTAAAAGAGAAGTAACACCAGACTTAGCAAATCAAATCATACAGGTAAAATAAATTGTAAAATACATAACACAACATAAAAGAATATAATAATGGAAAATACTATTAACTGTATTAACATTAAAAAAAAAAAAGAAATTCAAACATCAAGATACAATAAATAATAAATTAAGCAAAATAGCTTTCCACAAAAATGAAACATGACTCACCGCATGTCGGTCATGGCCAGGAAAGAGGAAGGACAAGAGGGTGCACACCCCAAACAGCAGGGGCACCCATGCCTATTCTGCTTCCCTGGCCCATGCACCCAAAGTGGAAATATTGACAAGCGATAAAAGTACCAATGTAAAGTAAAGGAACATGAATAAACATAACTACGGCAGTGGAGATCAACCAAAACTTATTGCTCTGCTACACAGACATCCGTAGACCTCCAGTTTTTTGGGACCACGCAGACTTGTCTGCTTGTATCGGGCCCTGGCTGCGCATGCTCTGGAAAAACAACACAGATGCTGCGCTTGGAGAGAGTTTGTGAGGAAATCTGTCGCCTCCAGTATTTGATCATTTATGGCCTCATCTACCAGTTTGAGAGCATGATTGTAACGCCATAATAAATGAATGATTAGCCTAAACATTGGGAAGAGAGGAAAGTTTGTGCAGGAATAAGTGGAAGTACCTATGAGACTGATTTGTAAAGGCACAATAGGCAGGGAATGTGTGTGTTCTCTCGATTAATTCCCTCCTGAGCAGCTCTCTGGCTACATTAACCCTTAAATGAATAGGACGGGTCTTTAGCGACCCAGGACCTCTAATTCATTCATTTTTTTCAATTAAGCCCTCAACCCTCTGGCATTCCTCAAACTCTTTGTTTTTGACAGTTTTATGGTTTCAATTGTCAAAATTGATGAAAAATAATTGTTTTTCTTTTTCTTTTATTTATTGATTTTCTTATACAGGCAGGCAGTGAATAACACAAAACATCCGAAAAAAAGACAAGCCTGTATGAATACATCCCCAACCATCCAAGCCACCTTCCCCATTGCAACCTCTCTAAAAAAAAAAAGGAAAAGAGAAAGAAAGAAAGAAAGAAAGAAAGAAAGAAAGAAAGAAAGAAAGAAAAAATTCATAATCTGTCAATAAACAAGAGCCAATATTAAAAAAAGGTATAACCAAAACAAATAGAAAATATATACACATATCAATCTACACACATCCACACACAAGTGCCAACACATCCATCCACGCACATGCACTCTGCAAACACCATATCCATATATAACCATATCCATGTCATATCCATATCACCATATCCACATCTATAACCATCCACAATTAACTCTGAGTACAACCACACATACAGTACATTCATACATCTGAACCAATCCCACACAACGCACACTTAAGCTTTTTTTATGTAAGGGGAAAAGCATATATAAAGCTTGTACTTGCTCTCAGGGTGGATTAGAAAGTGTGTTAATATAAATAAATAAAGGCATCCATAAGTTCGAAAAAACATGGATGCCTTTATTTACACCGTATCGATTAAAGCGAATCTGATCTTTTCAAATTTAACATAACTTAACTCTCAAATAATGGTGGAGATACGTGTTTCCATTTAAGTACAGTAAAACAATGAACTAATAATGTATAGAAAGCAATAACTTGTGTTTTTCTTTGGAAAGTCTAGGCAAAGTTGAGATAAATAATTGTTTTTCTAATGTTTTTCACTAAAACTTTTTCAGTGCGGACCCAAGGTATGTAGGAGTGTCACTTTTTTTTCCTGGTAGACAGGAAGCAGGTAATAGTTGTGTTTTAAACTTTGGTCCTTAGGTGGCACTGTAGTATCACTGATATGATGAACAAACGCTGAAACTAGCAGGAAGAAGCTATTTCTGCTGTAACTATGCTGCTAGCTTGCTGCTACAGAAAAACGCTGCAGCGCCACATCAGACCTTCATGCAGAGCAGCATCGCTGTGATGATGGGAGCTATAAGTCATTGTAAAGATATAATATAGCAAAAAATGTTTTTCTGTGGGTTTATCATTCATAAAATGTTCTAAAAAGTTTATAAGCAAAAATATTTCGCTTTGTAGCTCAATTTGTGTTGCGTAAGTTACGGGTCTCTAACGACTCAACATGCACGATGGATGGAAAATGACTCATGCATTTAAGGGTTAAACCAGCATGGAACGCATCCTCCAAGCGGACACCAAAACATAGTATAAACAGAACGGTGTGTGTATCTGCTGGCAGAGTCTGTCTGTTACTGTGTGCATTTAGTTTAGAAGTATAAAGGCCTTCAGCGGGGCTTCTGCCATCAACAGAACTCCTCCATTCCTCAGGCATCATCTCACAAACCCAAAGTTCTCAATGACTGGACATGTCAAATCATAACACTCTGGATTTGTCTGCAAAGTGTTTGGTATGTTGACGACTTGTGCTGATTAGAAGCAGACCAAGAAAAATCAAACATACAGCTTGGCTAGTTGCATATATTGCATATATTTTAGAGGGGAAAGCACAAATCCTAAAGCAGGATCACCATCTATCAAGGTTCTGTCTACAAGCATAGCAAATAACTGATGATGTTACTTAGATTTCTTATCACTGACATTTACCACCAGACTGAAACGGGTCTTAATTATTGTGTGATGGGTGTTTTATGAACCACTTCACAGATATGTAGATAAGGAAATATTGTAGTAACAGTAGTAGGCAAAGGCTAAAAGAGGCATTTTTTTTAATGAGAGAACATGCAATGATATTTGCCCTTATCGACTCTTTAATTCTGGCACTCTGTTTTATGAATCCCACCCCAGATGTTGTACATGCAGAACCATGTTCGCTGTCCAGCTGCTGTCCTCGTCATGTCCATTTTCAGGAATAATCTAGCCTCCAGAAGGACAGAATGAAAATGAAAAAATAAGAAAAGAAGGAAATAAATGAGAACTGAAGAAAGGAAAGAACCATGTTCCTCACAATATTTTATACGATTGTTTCTTGGTGAGTCAAAACTCAGCAAATCTGCAAAATAAAGTATCACAGTAATTGACAGTTTGGATGCAGCATTTTGCCTGTAGGTCTGTAGAGTTACAGCAGAAAGTCTCTCAAAACAGAAGACTCAAATACTTCAAATTCAGCAAAAAAAAAAAAAAATCAAAATTATAACTGACTTACCTTCCATCTCTCCTCTTCAGAAGAGGCATCAACACATGTAAATGGAAGAGTTCCAGTCATGCTCGTGAAAAATGAACAGTGGCTGCAGCTCTCAGAATCAGGCTATGTGCCTCTTCCAGACTAAAAGAGGCACATAGCCTCTTCCAGACTAAACAGTGATATACAGACTAACAGTGATATATTTGTCCAATATATCACTGTTTTAGGAAAAACAGTGATATATTGGACAAAAAATGAGCAGCAGCAGGTAGCGACATTAGCTTTGTCTGGAAAAAAAACAAAACACTGTTCAGCTGTAGAGGATTCTAATTTACAGGACTTGCAGCCTCTGCGGATGCTCATCCACTGATACCACTACTGGTTTAAAACCATTTAATGTCAAAAAAGATCTGATATTTAAGATATGGCATCAGAAGAATCCCTAATGTTTTTTTTTATGAACCTGCCATTGTTCCTGTGAGAATGCTTTTTTCTTCCTTCTGTCATACTTCATTTTTTCTGTTCAGTTGATTTGCAGTGCTCATGTTTCACCCTTTTATGCTTCATTCCTTTCTTCCATTCTGTCTTCATCTGCCTCTGGCTGCAGCCCAGCGCAGAAGATGAAGATGGATGTCTTGGGTGCATGGTGTATCAGTGTAAGGGCAGCGCCCCCTCAGGATTTTCTCCTCTAATAAGATAGATATGATGGAGTTATATACTGTATTGAGATGAATAGCAGTGTATATGTGTGTGCCTTGTTTATGTTTGTGTGTGAGTTGAATGTACTGAGATGACATCCGTGCAGTGACGGGCTGTGTATTTTATACCTAGGCCTTCAGTGCTATCCTACCGCAACCAGCCCATATTGACAGTGACAGTAACCTTTATCGAGTGGAATAAAGTGATTTAAAGAGGCTCAACACCTACGTCAGTTACAACACACTAACTGCTGAGACATGAATACATGGTGACTAAAAAGCATCAAGGATGTGTACCGTTATTACACGTTATGACAGGATGCTGCATCACAAATAGCCCAAATCAGTGTCATTACCAAAGAAAACAAACACACAACAGCCAGCTAGCTGCGGGGATGGTCGACCCTTCCTCACAATTTCCAGCTTTTCTTGAAAGGTCCTTCTTGAAAAAGGCTTTGCCAGTAAATCNCCCTTCCTCACAATTTCCAGCTTTTCTTGAAAGGTCCTTCTTGAAAAAGGCTTTGCCAGTAAATCCGTCACTAAATCCATTTCTTCTCCTCTTTCAGCCATTGTGCGTTAAAGAACAACAAGGCTAAGTAAAAATCTAAAAAAATCTAAAGCACTATATCTAAAAATCTAAACGTCAAGAAAGAAAGTTAAATTAATCTTAGATAATGCTACGTTAAGTGCTAGCTAGTTTTACTTCAGTTAGCTAACTGGCCTCCAATCATGCCACATGAAAAATGCTGACTGAAAAATTCTGATGGCTCCAGCGTGTAAAAGAACATGCCCAACATGGCAAACTCAAAATTGGATTGGTTAAAGAATATGACAATCAACAACATTGTCCCCATTTGCTTGAATAGCAGAGGGGATTCACTCCAGATTCTGAAGGCCTCAGGCTATATTTTTTTTTACCCAGAGACAGCACAGGTGGAAAATCTGATTGGATAAAAGCTCTAATTTATATGAGCTGCACTGGAAGCAGCAAAACTGAGGGAGAGAGTAGCAATAAAATGACATTCATAATAGACTGATGGGAACGAACTTTGTAAAATACATATAGCATTAATTAAAATATATTAAATTATAAAAATATAATTTTCTGATTCTGACAATTTCTCTTTTTTTTTTTTCCATCTGTCTGCATATATAGTTGTGGTATATGCCAAGATTGGCATAAACTGTTTTGTATAAGCAGTCTGATCTTGAATCAGACAGATAACATAATGTGCATAATATGTGAGTGTGTGTGTGTGTGTGTGTGTGTGTGTGTGTGACCTTCACCGGTCCTCCTTGACTAACCTATAACATTTTATTTAAAACTAATAGTCAATTTCTATCAAGCAGGGCTAAACCCCTGAACAACAACACAAAGACAAACAAACAAATAAACAAGCAATGACAATAATAACCAGTCTATTGGTTTAATTTGTGAAGTTCCATACACCAGATCCAGATTACCAGAGCCCCGATCCCCCTGAGAACACCCAGCACTAAGTGGTGGTGACGGCCTCAACACTGGTCCAGCAACCTGAGAGACCCAGACCACTGCTTAAGATCGGGTCTAATTGTAGCTGGTGTGTCGGGCCAGGACCTAAATACAGAACCTTACCATAGCACGGGGACCTCTTCAAGCCCGACAGAAGCCACACAGTCAGGCGGCACACCCTAGACAGAAAGACATCCAGGATGCAGAGCCTCAGGAGGACAGAGGAGAACCAGGACAATGGATGAGCCCAGGAGCCAGGAAGGACACCCATGTGCATCAGAGCACACGAGCAGACCACTGGAAGAGCAGACCAGCAGGGCACAGGCACTGGTCCACAGGAAGGCCCTGGCCTCCACCACACAGGCCACAAAGCCATGGGAACCAACCACCCGGGGCAGACGTTGGGGCAAGGGCTGACACCCCATGTCCCACGCATGAGCAAGGCCTACCAAGCTGGTAAGGGTGAGACACAGCACTCAGGCAAGATATGGAACCCAGACACCTGGAGCCAGACCCATGCACAACAGACCGCCAGGCCAAGACCACACACACACACACACACACACACACACACACACACACACAGCCAGCAGGACCCAATAACCCTTCCCCAGCCCACCAGCCACATCATCCCCAGGACCCACACACCTCATGCTCAATGCCAGGAGGCTATGCAACTGAGACAGGAACAGCATCCTGCGACATCACCAGGAACCCACCCCTCAACAGCAAGCCACCCTCCACAGGGACATCCCCAGAGATCCAGAGAGATGCCCATCATCCCCCTGGGCCACAGCGTGCCCACAAACACCACAGATGAGCCACAAGTTGATGGATGGAGTTAATGGATGAGCCTGAATCTCTATAGGCCAGCAGAGAAAGCCTTGCTGGCCCTGATGGCCCCCTCTGCACGGTCCGTGCACTCGTGTATTTAGTGCCGTACAGCCTCGTGCACTTTGCAGGATTAGACCACCTCTCAGAATGTTTGCTGTTTTAAGATTTTCCAATTTACTATACAGTCAGGACACATTCAATTGACATATATTGCTAATTGTAAATATGATCTTGCTGCTTCATGATACTCTCATCTTACAGACACATGGTTTATTGCAAAAAAGCATCGCCTATATTGGAGATGTAAGGATCTTAAAGTATAAATCGATGTTTGCTGGCTCCATGTATTGGGGATTTTAATAAACTATCACCATTATGAGGAGAGTATTGATTTTTCCAGAGCGAGATGGAGCAGAACGAATCATAATTTGAGCTCTGTGAAAAGTACTTCTTTTGAAGGACTGTCAGAAAGAGAGGAGAGATGAAAAGGAGAAAGTACAATATAAGGTCTCAAGCTGTGGGTATTAACTCAGCATATGTGCTGCCTGAAAAGAATAAAAATATGGATCTGTATTTTGTGATTTATTTATAATCAAACCCTCAGTGGTAAATCTTAAAGAGAAATGAACATTTCAAGGAACTGATTTTCAGTCATTACTTCCACTTACCATAAAACACCAGAGAACGAAATGAAAGTGGGGAAGAATATTTTATGTCAGTTCCCCTGAAAGCTCATTATCTATATTTTGCTTCATGTGTTCCATACAGCTGGAAGTCTGGAAGCTTTAACACCTTAAAGCACATAAACCTACAAATTGGCTGCAGCATTACATGAGATTTACATGTGTAAACAGATTCTCACAAGAAAACACACACAAAAACATGCATATAATGATGAGAGAGTTGGAAGGCACCACAGTGAGCTTTAATCTTTTATTTCCTCCCACCAAGTGGTTACGTGAGCATCTGTTTGTCTGATTGTTAGCAGGATATCTCAAAAAGGGATAGGTGGATTTGTATGAATTTAGGCGACAGACAGATAATGTTGAGAGGAAAAACTGAGTAAATTTTGAAGGTGATCCCGATCATATTTTTGATCCAGGATCCCTAAAAAGCCTATTGTTGTGAGGGTAGCACGACTCCTTTAAGAGAATGTCTTTATTGTCTTTATTGTTTATGGATTCCCATTAGTTCTCGCCTCACAACAGTCACTAATCTTTGGACCACAATTTTAAAATACAAAAATTGATAAGCAAAAATACAATTAAAACATACAAAAGAAGCAATCTGACAGTAGAATAATTATAATACAAATAAGAATAGAAATGAATATCTATAAAATTGTCACTGGATGTAAGATCTCCTGTTACAACAATTCACCATGAATAGCTAAATATAAATCACATCAGCTAAGCGTGACCTAGAAACAGCAGCAAAGCATCAATCAATCATATCTGTATTTTAAGTGCCTTCTTACTTGGTTCCTAAAAATATAAATACTTGTGTGTTGTTTAAGGTATTCTGGTAGTCTGTTCCATGCCACACAGGACCTATGAATAACTGAGTGTACTAAGACTTTAGTTTTAGACCGAGGAAGAAATATGACGAGTCTGCTGGGATGATTTGAATATTCTGACTCATCATGTAAAAATTTAGGAGTGTCCAAATATAGCGCTTTCCACAGGAAAACTAACAAACTAAATTGTAATCTAGTTTCAACCAAAAACCAGGATAATCTGTTATGCATGTTAATAATGCTAGTATGATATGAAGATCTTAGGACCAATCTAGCTGCTTTATTTTGCATTATTTATAATTTATTGAGATCCCTTTGATTTGTGGGGGACCAAATAATTGGACAATACTTGAGATGAGATAAATTACTTTTTCTTTCATAGCCAAAGTAACAAAATCCAAACATTTCCTACTAAAAGCAATTCCTCTTCCCATTTTTTTGACAATGCTATCGATGTGCTGCGACCGGGACAAGTGATCAAGCGTGACTCCCAATAACTTAAACTGATTCACTTGATCTATTTTAACATTATTAATGGCCAGATTCAATGGAGGCTTATCAAGTAATCTCATATAATCATTGTTTTTGTCTTGGAACATGTTATTCTTGCAGACCCAGTCATGCAAGATTTGCAGCTCAGTACCCAATAGTTTGGTTAAGTCATAAGAACTACTGCTATGTGTGAGTGAGTGTGAGACAGATGTGTGTAGCAGTGTGTGGAGCGGGTTGATGTTAGCCCTGGGAGCAAAGCAGCTTAGCATAACTGCTGTAATAGTGACAGTAACAATGAATCACAGCTTGAAGTTCAGTTTGTGGTTAAAATAAAAAGCCATGACTCCTCAAGAAACAAATAGACTCTTCTAGTTTCTAGTTGCCAGCGGCTGAATGAAGCAACGGGGAATTAAACCCAAAGTTGGTTAATAACTTTGGCCTTGGAGCGATAAAGACAGCTCTCCTGTGCTTCCTGACCACGTCTGGAGGCTGGAGCAGGAAAAGTTAGCTCTAAAAAATGAATGTTAATGGGCCAATTTTTCATTACATTTAGCATGGTGACATTTCTTCTTGTTCTTTTTCTTCTTTCTTCTTTCTTTTTCTTTTTTTTTTTCTTTTTTAATAAAAAGCATTCTCATGCCTTCCTCTTCAGTGACATAGAAAGACTGCTGCAGGCTAGAGAAGAACTCCAGCAAGTAGTGAGAGACTATAAACTTTTTTCTCCCATTTTTTTTTTTTTTTTTTTTTTTTAAATCTCTTTCTTCAAGTACTTTCAAGAAACTCCACCGGGGCCCAAAACCTCAGAAAGTTCCTGCGGACATTGAGACTATACTGAAGTTTCATATATCTAATGGTTTTATCGAGAAATGACTGCAAGTCCATTTTACTTTTTTAAATGGTTTTACTGTCATTTGACTTTGCTAACTTCCACTGTAAATGTGGATGACAGGGAATAATCAAAACTCTGTTATAAATATTATTCTGGGCTGATTTGCATTAAAGGTTTGCTTTATAATTTGACTCTCTCTTCATCACCGATATCCCAGTCAAAGCTTTTATTACTCCAGCTGATGCTCCTCGCCAGTTAATCTCGCCTTCCATTTCACCGTAAATCATGAATAAAACAGAGATATCAAACTCCTCCACGTGGCAGCTACGACCCCATCACCTGGATAAGCACTCCATCTTTTTCAGGAAATGACTGTGAATGTTTATCCTCATATATCATAAGGCGATAAGAAACCAGGGCACCCAAAGGAACCTGACACACCCGTGACCTGAGTCAGGCCAGTTCCATGTTATAATGGATAATGTAAAATGGAGCGTGAGATTGACAGATGGATTGGTGCAGTGTCTGGGGTTCTGCAGACATTGTATCAGACCGTCGTGTTGTAGAAGGAGCTAAACCTGAAGGAAAGGCTCTCTATTTAGCACAAAGAAAGGGTAGACCACACACCAAACTTAAAGCTACCAAAGGTTTATTAAGTGCAACGTTTCAACCAGCAAGGTCTTCCTGT
Organism: Lucifuga dentata; assembly: GCA_014773175.1. Lineage (NCBI taxonomy): Eukaryota > Metazoa > Chordata > Actinopteri > Ophidiiformes > Bythitidae > Lucifuga > Lucifuga dentata. Next base: position 105,167 of record VXCM01001280.1, read on the forward strand.
AGAACTAAAATGCCATTGTAGTATGAAAATGCTAATGATGCCAGGGACGAATAACTTCATAAGTGTCCGCTGTTTCTCCACATCACCATTTCTCTTTTTAGAATCCATTTTTCATCTAGGTGCCAAGAAAATTATGAAAGAAAAAAATTGTGTTGCTTTGTTTAAGTTCATTTTAATTAATATTATATTGTGCAGTGCAAAGGACACCAGCCGGTCCACCTGTCAACTCTCAATGAGCCCAACGTGTGTCAACCCATCGTTGTCATGGAGATGACAGGATGCTGAATGTGATTGGACCAAACCAAAGCAGANGTGTCAACCCATCGTTGTCATGGAGATGACAGGATGCTGAATGTGATTGGACCAAACCAAAGCAGAATAGTGGAGCAGTCAGACATGCAGTTTTACTTTGTCCCTGGAGCGATGTCTCGCAGATAATACAAACTGAAAAAGTAACACAAAGAATGCCACCAAATGTAACAGAATAAAAGTATATTTTTTTCTTCATAAATATACTGAAGTATGAGTTAAAAGTATCCTGCAATAAAACTACTCAGTAAAGTACAATTTTGTGAAAAAAGTTACTAAAGTAAATTTAACAGAGTAAATGGAACGTGTTACTACACACCTCTGGTTATTAGTCAGTGCTGAACAGATATGTATATGTGGGAGGGTGCAGGCTGTCATATATCTTATAAACAGCAGGGGAAGATGACATCAGATGGACCCAATGACTAATAGTTATAAGAAAGGTTTTATGTCGAAATCCTCATTTAAGCCATGTGGTGACACTGTGTTCAAAGTGTGTATCCAGAATGTTTTATGTTGGAGTTTTTTTGTTCAGGTCACCATCCCTGGAGGATTTTTTTTTTTTTTTTTTTNTTTTTTTTTTTTACTAGCTCGATCCCAGTGTAGTTCAGGGAGCTGATGGAGTGCCCAGCCTGTTTGAAGTGGACTGCTATAGAGCTGTTGTGATGTTCACCTGATCCCAACTTGGGCTGGATGTGCACACCACCCTACTTGTTTTAAGGCTCTCTATTTACCAATCAATCTATGTTCCAATCCTCACCAATGGTCATGAGCTCTGGGTAGAAAGGACAAGATGGCGGATAGAGGTGGCTGAAATGAAGTTCTTCTGCAGGGTATCTGGGCTCACCTTCAGGATCTGGTGAGGAGCACTGATATCTGGGAGGGATTAGGAGTAGAGCTGCTGCTCCTTCACGTCCAAAGGAGTGAGCTGAGGTGGTTTGGGCATTTTGGGATGGCCAAGGAGCCATCTCCCAAGGGAGGTCTACTGGGCATGTCCAACTGGGAGGAGGCCAGGGGAAGACCAGGACCTGCTGGAGGGATTATATCTGTCAGCTGGCTTGGGAACATCTTGGGTTCCCCCAGGTTGAGCTGGAGAAACTGACCGAGGACAGGGACACATGGATTGGGTTGCTCAGTCTGCTGACACCACGACCCGGACCCGGATAAGCATTAGAAAATGGATGGATGGATGGATGGATGGGTGGGTGGTTTGGGTCAAGTTCTGTGCTATTGCCTCAGGCTCAAGTCTATGTGTCAGTGTGTGTTATAGGGATCCAAAACTCCCTAGTGAGCTCTGATCATGTGGGTGTTGTACTTAAGGTGAGATGGAGAGCATGAAGTTTAGGAAAATGGAGGCATTCTTTGCTGATGAGAGGATGAGAGGGCAAGTTGAAAGGAAAAGTTTGCTCATTAAATTGATGTCACGTCACGCTGCTGCCAGTGTTGGTCAACTGCATTTAATTCATAAATAATTATGTAATGCAGGTTGGGTTTGGGTAGCTTCTCCCCAGGTCTGCGTCCCATCGGCTCCAAAATTTTGGACCCCTCAGGACCTCTAAGTCACAGAAAGCTACCACCTGGAAGCGAACCCAGGACCTTCTTGCTGTGAGGTGACAGTGCTGCACCAAGCCACCGTGATGCCCTAGTTTGGTCATGAAAAGATAAAAATAAATGTGCATTTTAAGACATATTTTATAAAATGCTTGTTACTTTATAAAATTGTAAGGGACTTCTCTTTGATCCAGAAGAACAGTCCTACAACCAGAACAAAATCCATTAACTAACAGACTTAAGATGAACTCTCAAACTTATAACATTTGCCTATTTTTACTTATTAGATGCTTGGCTGCATTAATGATTGATTTCATTTTTATTTGTACACATGAGGTGCCCATATGGATTTATAAGACACCTACATTGTTGCAGTGGTGAAACAAAAGAAAATGTGTCAAGTATAACAGTGAGAACATAGAAAAATTGCACCAAAACTAAAAAAAGGTTAGCCTATTACATAAACGTTACAACTTAAAGAGTACTTTGTCTTCTCTCTCAAGCTTTACACAGAAAATCTGCAACAAAGAAGGTTCCTTTCCTAAAACATAAATCTAGCCTTTGATAATCATTCACAAAAGAATTCTGCTTGGATTTTAGGCATTTTCTAAAAAAAAAAAAAAAAAAAANAAAAAAAAAAAAAAAAAAATAGAAGTAGGATGTATTAAAGTTAAGTAAGCAGAGATGTATGTACACAGCATTTATGTATGCCTCCCACACAGTACACAAGTACAAATACACATTTTCTCAGCCTCAATACACAAAGCCCAATCATGCTGCCACTGATAAGCAGTTCTGTCTGCAGTTTACTGCAGATGCACTCCGTATCCATGACAACTGGCTTTCTCTGATACGTCCCAACTTTGATCCTCCAGTCGCTGCAGCACACCAGCTAACAAGACTTTGGCTGAAATATATGTTCATATTGATGTGTGTGTGTGTGTGTGTGTGTGTGTGTGTGTGTGTGTGTATGTGTGTGTGTGTGCATGCACATGCAGCATAGGGGTTCACAAGCTGAAAGCACTACAAGTAACAACTTGTCTTATTCTTCATTCTATGTTTTCTGTCCTACCACTTTTCTCTTTTTGACATTTTCTTGATAGAAAAATCTCACATAACTGGGGGAAAAAAACAAAAAAAAAAAAAATATATATATATATATATATATATACATATATATATACACACACACACACACACATATACACACATACATTTATATATACATATATGTATATATGTATATACAGTATGTAGGCATGTGATATACAGTATACACATACACACACACACACACACACACACACACACATATATATATACATACAGTATACATATACATGTATACTGTGTGTGTGTATATATATAAATTTTGCTGTGTTGAATTAACACAATAAGAGTTGAGTGGCACCAAATAGACTCAGGCCTAGTGTTAAATTAACTCTTATAGTGTTAATTCAACACAGCAAAATTTAGAAAGAGAGAAAGAGAGAGAGAGAGAGAGAGAGAGAGAGAGAGAGAGAGCAGGAAAAGAATAGTTTGGCTGAGTGAACATGTGAAATTAATGCAGAATGTGATTAAACAAAGAGCTCCTGAAAGCTCCAGTAGATACTTCCCAAGATACTTCAAACCAAAAACAAAAGCTGAAAGCAGCAGTATGTGTCTTCAAGCCTGTCATAAAAAGAGAAAAAATGAGTTTCATTTTATCTATCCAGGAATTAATTACATGATTGGAAAGCTACAGTACATCTATAGAGTCCCAAACAATAGAAGTCACTTTTCTCAGTTAAATTTGGTTTGATACTAAAACTAATTAAATTCCTGCTATTCAAAACTCTCCCGATGAGCAGACAGAAAAAGTAAGATCAAATCTGGAAACAGAACCCAGTTAGTGTCAAATTACAAAGCAGAATATCTGGATCAAAGCAAAAATAAACATGTAGTTGCACATATTGCTGAAGTTATGTCCACATGAAACCTATAAGATCTTAAAGGACCATACTGGTGATTTTGCATGTTTGACCCCAATAAATACAACCCGCGTACATGTTAATTACTGCCATTCCTTTTCCAAAATACACTACTGGAGCAGTAAATATTAGAATTTTTCCTACCTTCCAGACTGCCATTGGTTTCAGTTCATTTGAAAACACTATAAAAATCAGCTCAAAGAGACTTGAAATGTGCATCACAGCAAACAAAACGTTTAAATATTTTGTTGACAACATGGAAGAAAATGTACGTCTCTGCCAGGAGAAAACTGCTTTTAACCAAAGATGTAAAATGACCATGCCTTTTACAATTGTAAGTGTTATATGGGCAAAACATTGAATTTTAAGGTGCATGAACTTATCATTTGCTTTTGAAAGATTAAGGGATTTGACAAAATAACACAAAACTAAAATATGGTTTTTATGGTGTGGGAAATGGTTGGCAGTAACATAATGTGCATGTGAGTAATGTTTATTGGGATTAAACATTCAGAATCACCGGTATAGTCCTTTATGGTGCAGGAAGTTAATTGAATGATAAATAATGTCAAATCAAAGAAAAAGTTAAAGGCATTTTTTTAGGCAGAAGAACTTTTAAGTCATAATCATTTGGTATTTTTCATGCACAGTCATACTTGTGTTTATTGTACAAAGTCATTTGCAGAAATCTAATATGGATAATTTTCTTTTACGGTTCAACTTCAAGTTCACCATCATCACTTAACGTGACAAAATTAGATTAAGACCTAGAACATGATTAAAATTATGAATCATACCCAAAAAATAAAAACCACAAGTGGTATCCTCCCCGCTATTAAGCACTTGAACTTTTTTGATGAATTTTTAACAGCATCATTTTTTCACAGCATAATTTGCACAGCATAATTTGCACATTAAGCATGTTTTACACATTGAAATAATTACACAGACTGTTGTTGGTGTGATGTTATTAATATTTTTCTCATTGCTTTATCTTGCAGCGGCTGTAGCAGCCTGGTTCAGCCTAAAGAAAGCCTGTTCGTTGGTGTTTCTGGAACATGAAATGCTTTTCTAGTTTGAGTTGAAAGAATAAGATTAAAAAGTGCATAGATGGGTTTGGGCATAAAGTTAAAAACACTTATAAAATATTTTATTTTATTCTTTTTTAAAGGTTCAGACTAAGAGTTTAGACTGAGAGGGCTGATTGCTCTGTATGAGAGCTAATAATTAATTTGCTGTGTTTATTTTTTGTACTGATTTTTAGAACATTACATTATGTTTATTTATAAGTAGCTTAGGGATTTATGTATTATATTCCTAGTTTTCTTTTATTGTGTAAATATGAACAGAGGTCCAGCTAATTAGCGGTGGCGGAGTCTAAAAAGCCGCCAGTTCACATCACGTCACATTGCTGCTGTAAGGAGTGTTTCTGTTTTCGCTGCTTTTGTTTTTATTTATTCATTTATAGTTTATTTGGCAGGGACAATGCATAAAACATTACCACAGACAAATGTGAAAATGCAATGTATGTATATGAGATGTCTAGCTTAAGCCAATTTGCAGTCCTTGTCTCTGGTCAGACTTTTAAATACAATAAAAAACAATTTATACAATTCATACAAATACAGATTAAAACAGAGAATCAAACTGACATAAAAATTGTGTTTGTGTGAACATGTGACCTCATTAATGCTCACATCTCTGTCGCTGCTTGAGCCAGAGTTCGACTTTTGCATTAAACACCTTCAGGTCTGTTTGAGATGTGATTTCTGCTGGTAAAAAGTTCCATATGTGTTTTCCTTTCACTTAAAAGGATGATTGACCAAAGGTTTTTTTGCATTTTGGGACTCTACAGTTCTGCTCGTTACTCCTCTTGCCATATTTCCACTATATTCTCTCTGTTTAATGAGCTGAGACTGTTTCTGGAGCCAGCCCATTTAAACACCTGAAAATGAATTTTAACAATGAAAACTTTATAAAATTCTCAAATTCAGTACATTATATTTTTGTATAATTTTGCAGTGGTGCCTCTTTTTTTCTTTATTCTTTTTCTTTTTTTGGGGGGGGGGGNGTGAGACCCTTTTCCCCTGCCACAGCACCAAACCTTTGGGCACTTTTGTTTGGTAATAAAAACACAAACTGTGGCACTTTCCATTGACTACGGTTGCCGTTACAGTTCCAGTTTCATTTTCTGGTCCTTGTTCAACATGTGGGACTTACAGGACCAAACAGGACCCTGACTGAGCGCTAACTGGCAAAAACCATCACATCACTGAAGTGGTTGTGACAGCCATTAGCCCTGCTTGTTTTTCCTGCAGCGCATTTGGAAAGTAAGTAACAAGTAAAGCCTTAATAAGCAGTTTTCACCATTCTTTGTCTTCTGCATCATAAATCATTGTGCATGTCCATAATCTGCTGTTCTAGCCACACCCCCCTTTTTATTATGGATCGCTCCATACAAGCTACAAAGTACTGATTAAGTAAATGCTTACCAGGCGAAGAAATACAATGAAACTCAGCACCTCGCTTTCCGCCATGTTTGCTGTGTTGGACGGCCTCACCACACATCATGACCGACGTCATCACGCCTGAGTTCATTTTGGTTGAAAGACAAAAAGGTAGCTAGAACTGGATTGAGGGCCGGTTCCAGTTTGCTCTAGTTCTTGTTTTTCGTTCTTGTTCCTTGTGAAGTGCAAAGAGCCTTTACTGGTTTACTTTGCACATCGGTAGTCTCATGCCTCTTGTTGTATCGTAGCCAGCTGATAATCAAACATTCTGACAACAAAGATAGAATTAAAAATAAAACAATGGTAAAACTAGTTTTTAAAAAAACTAATAATACTTAAAGGACCATACCAGTAGTTTTGCATGTTTGAGCCCAATATATACAACTGCATACAGATTACACTATCGACCCTTTTCCTAAACATACTACAGAAGCGGTAAATATTAGGTTTGTTTTTCCTACTCTTCCAGACTGCCATTGGTTTCAGTTCATTCCAGAATAAAAAAAAAAAAAAACATCCATTTGTAGAGACCTGAAATGTGCTTGAGATAAGTAATGCATCACAGCAAACAAAATGTCTAATAAATTTTTTGTTGAAGTAACTTTTTTTAAATGGTCCACTGAAGAAAATTGATCTCTCCACTCAGAAGAAAACTGCCTTTAGTGAGAAATTAATAAAGACCTTTTAGCAGGCAAAATGTTGAATTTTAAAGTGGGTGTATGACCTGAAAGTTTGAGTTTGAAAGATTAGGGAATCTGGCAGAATAACAGGGAAAAAAAAAAAATCTGGTTTTATGTTTTGGAAAATGGTTGGCAGTAACGTAACACATGTGCAGGTATTTATTTAGCTTAAACATGCAAAATCACAGGTATGGTCCTTTATTAATATACTGTATGTAGTCTTACATACATTACATCAAACATTACATCATTTTTATAAAGTGACTAGTGGTGCATGAAGTAAAATGCTTTCTCTATTCCACACTCCTGCATTACAGGGGTTAAAGAAGGGATGTGGAGGCAGTAAAAGGGCTAGTTCGCCTTTTCCGAAGCATCACTTGTCGTTAGCGGTTCAGGAATTTTACCTCTTGAGAAAGAAGCTGTTAAAAAACCTCCTTGCTGATGGCAGAGGAACAATGAAGGTGACAGGAGGGATGAGAGGGGAGGGATTCTTGATAAGTTTTAAAGTTTAATCAGTGAAAATCTAAGAGTGAAACGAGAGAGAGCAAAGTCCATTACAGACAAGTGATGCAATAAGTTTTAAGGTTATGTAATGCCTTTTCTAATTTGTACATTTTGTCTCTGACTTTTTTTTTTTTAATGTATTTATATGTTTTTATGTTTATTGATGGACCCTGGGAAAACGAGNCTTTTTTTTTTTTAATGTATTTATATGTTTTTATGTTTATTGATGGACCCTGGGAAAACGAGCAAATGCATTTGCGGAAGCTAATGGGGGATCCAACAAACAATAAGCAAACTTCATCATGAGCACAATTTCATCTTTTGACGAAGGTGACAAGAACTCATGGTGGTGGAATCTTTCTGCTTTTTGGCTGAAACCAAAGCTGCAGCCAGCCCAGCCTACTCAAGGCCAGTTTGGTGCTGGCGATGGGATAAAATACAAAATATAAACTCCCACGTGATACTCGAGTGCAAATGAAGAACAGAACACACAAAATGAAAGTAGAATGAAGTAGTCTTTCTGCTTGGGACTATATTTTTTGTATGTACATGATACAAAGCAACATAAAATATATATAATATTTTATATAATAGTTTATATATTTATATTCCATCAATTCCATGTTCTTGGCCCACTGAACAAGGAGCAGAAGAGAGCAGTAGTGATCGATGAAGCAATCCTAAGTGATGCAACATCAGGAAGAAAGAGGATGAGAAGCTAGAGAAATACCAAGGCTGAAGGAAGAATTGGATGGACCATGGAAGGTGAAGCCAAGGATCAAGGATCAAGGAAATGTTTATGATCCCCAAGGGGCAAATTCTTGTACAGCAGATACCACACAATCATACGACATTCAATAATAAATGGACAGTAAATACAAAACTAAAATCACAATGAATTATTTGAAAAGCCAATGGAAGTTGGACCAAAGGAGAATTTGAGGATTAGTCCTGCATGTTGGCTGCATGTAGCTACGGCCACATGGGAGCAACTTGAACTTCAGCAAAGGGTAGCTAGGATCAGCAGGATAGACTGGGCCTTCTTTAAAGTCCTAAGAGAAAGGTACAAGGTCAAACAGGTCAAACAAGGTCATGCCTCAATTTTGCCGCACACTTTAACAATACCCTGCAGTCTGTTGCTAATTTTGAGGGTAAGTGACCCGTACCAACAGACAAAGGAGAATGTAAGCACTGACTCAGTAAACCAGGAATAAAACAATTTCATGGAAGTGTTATCAACATTAAGAATACAAAGCTTTTGATAAAAGTGCATGCACTGTTGGGCTTTTTTTTTTTTTTTTTTTNTTTTTTTTTTTTTTTTTTTAACACAGCGTCTACCTGAGGCTCAAAGGACAGCTTATTATCAATTACAGTGCTAAGATATTTGTACTGCTGCACAAACTCAACAATCTGCTGATTAATAATCACAGTGGACAGTCCACAGTGGTCCCAGTAGTAATAGGAGCAGGAGGGGCTGTGCCCCCCAAACTGGGAGAGAGGCTGCAGCAGATTCCAGGAACAACATCTGAGGTCTCTGTCCAGAAGGTGCAGTCCTATAGGAACAGCTAAGATACTGTGCAGAATCCTCAAACTCCCAGGCCTCTGGTAGAGGACTGAAACTTCAGGGGAAAACACGCACACAAACACAGGGATATATATATATATATACTATATACACAGGGTGTCCCAAAAAATGTATACACACTCTGAATGATTATACAGTGTTTATTAAGATATATCTTGGTTTTATAATCCAAGTTAAAGAAGACAAGTGTAGAATGTTTTGCTAAGTCTTCTGCCATTACTTCAAATCAGTTGCACCTGCAAAAAAGAAAGTTTGAGTGAGTTATAATCATGCAAAGTGTGTATACATTTTTTGGGACACCCTGTATATTCCAAATTGTCTGTAAATATTCTGCATTAAACATAGTTCAGACAAACTTTTCCCATTAATTTGACTTGAATCCCATAGCAGCATCAGGTATTCTTCCTGGGAAATATATATTGCCTGTATATTATCTCCTGAAAGCTGGATCCACTTCAATGTAATTGAATGTCCAAAGCCAGAGAGAGATTCTGTTTGTTACCTATCTCACAGTCTGCAGCAAAAAGGCTCAAATAGGCTCTCAAACACACTGTGTATCCAGACAGAGAGCTGACCAATGACCAAATTACCCTATTTACACAGGAATGCATGCTAAAAGCCATAATTTCCAGTGCCAGAGAAGATGTCATGAAAGGAAAAAAATGGCGGCAAATATTGTGTGTGTGTGTGTGTTAATGTGGCAGCAACAGATGCGTAATAATAATCAGACTGTCAAAATCAAAACAGCAAGTGTCTGTCGTCTCACTTATGCATGACACATGGGAATCCTGACAGGTTTAGGCTTGACTGATTCAATTATCAGAGGAACCAACAGCTTCCTGTTACGATAAGGCCGGCTGATGTCGTGTTACATGTACGGTGCTGTCAGGCGGGTTAATGGTATCTGGCCAGCAGACCAAGAAACACTGCAATTATTTTCATACACTTCTCCTCATTTTCCAGCGTCTGTGTCATACACTCTCACACTCAAATTCACCTGAAGGTGCTTTTACCTTTACTGGCTTTGACACGATCAAAAATGAGCCTATTCACATTGTCTGTGACATTATCAAAGGTAATGTTACAGACTAGTTTGGAGTGCCTTTGTGAATTCACATTGTAACAAATCCTCCATGATTCTAATTTGCTGTCCAAAAAAAAAAAAAAAAAAAAGGCTGGATCTCAAACTCAATGGAAATAATGCAGGAATATAGGAAAAAGAAAATTATATGTACAGGAAGAACCAGACGATGCTGGTCTGAGCATGAGGATGTTCACCGAGAAGCTAAAGGCTGCCATTGATTGGCAGTGACGTTTCCCTTAATGTGAGGATGTCCTGTAGGCAGATGCAAGAGAGAATTGGGAGTGTGAGAGAGCAAACTGAAGAAAGAAAGAAAGAAAGAAAGAAAGAAAGAAAGAAAGAAAGAAAGAAAGAAGGTGGCAATTATAACAGGTCAATAGACATAAAGATGTATCACAATGATTCTCCTCATTGGATAGATAACAAACACACACACACATACACACACACACACACACACACACACACACACACACACACCCTGGCTGCAGGAAGTCATCAGTATGAGCAGAGAGAATCATTTTTTATCCTGCATAAATGTAAACATGATTGCTTTTCCGACAGAACCACCAGAATTAATTTAGCGCTGCATTTGTTTTATTATAGTTTTTTTTTTTTTTTTTTTTTGTTTTTTTTTATAAAGACCCTTGAGTCTCAAACTGATGTTTCTCATCAAATCTCTACACTGGAGATTTGATGAGAAACATATTGAAAACATGCATTTCCAAGACTCACAAATGTAATGTTGATACTCCTGAGCAAATATTAATACAGTACATGTTTATACTGTTATATGAAACTGCCAGAAACATATTAAATCTGTTTCAAAAGAAAACAAAAGAGCAATTACACTAAACATTTTACAAAATGGAAATAATAAACCAAAATGCTGAAAGAAATCCAAGTCTGCATCTTACATATAACAGTAAACTTAATTTAAACCATATGCTGAACGCACAAACATATAAAAACAAACACTAATATCCTGTACCTGGTCACTCCCACACCATAAACACCACCTTGACACTGTTACCTTAAAGGACCATACTGGTGACTTTGCGTGTTTAAGTCCAATATACTACCCATATACATGTTACATTACTGTTGTTAACGTTATTTTAGGTTTCCTGCAATTTTACTAAATCCCCTAATCTTTCAAAACCAAATAATGTTTCACCTGGTAGCATGTATGCCTGACTGTAGAAGGTTGTTTTTAATTTCCCAGCAAAAACCGTCTTCTCCTGGGACTTTATTCCCTGGAAGAAAGACAGTTTCTTGTTGGATCAGTGAAACTGAGTAACTTTGACTAAATAAAATAAGAACGATTTTTTTTTCTTTCGCTGTGATAGATTAGCTACCATAAGCACTTTTCAAGTCTCTGTAAGTTGATTTTTTATAGCACACTGGAATTAACCAAAATCAATGGCAGTTTGGAAGGTAGGAAAAACAATTCTAAAATCTGCTTCTGTGCTGCTCCAAAGTATGTTTTTGGAAAATGATTGGCATTAATGTAACTTGTATGCAGTGTCACTACTCCATCCACTTCTGCACTCCCTCCTCCCATACACTAGGGGCGCTCATTCTCTACCTTCAGCTACGGTTCCTTCCTTCATCTGTTCTCCTTCCCTGCACTATTTAAATCCTGACTCTACAGTTAGTGTTTGCCAGATTGTACTGTGTTGTCACTATCAATCCTGCTGTTACCGAGCATTTCTGATCAGTTAGTTTGTGTATCAGATCTGTTCTGCCTGTTTATGGACTCTGACTTTGCCTATCCCTGTTTGGATTTGTTTGCCTGATTACCTGCTTATTGTGCAATCATCGCCTGTTATTGAACTCTGCTGCTGCCTGTGGATATACCTCTGTGTACTGAATAAACTGTTTTAGTCATCTTACCCATGAGTCGGTCTCTGCTTCTGGGTTCTCACCTTCCTGCCTGATATGCAGGTTGAATTAATTGGGCTCAAAAACAAACTCACAGGTATGCTCCTTTAATATTGCGCAATATCACACATAACCGAAAATCACAGCTCTGTCTTCTTTCTTCATGGCAGGAAAAGGACTCAGCCTCTCCCACTGATGCCTTTTCATCATCTACCCACCAACCAGTGCTGCCAGAAACCCCAAACCCGAGTCCTCCTGGCTACAGGATTACAGGTACTTGTTGTCAGTTGATTACCAGCAATCAATAGAAGTAAACTGTGACTTTTTCAAATGTCCATCCATCTTTTCTCCCTGTCCCAGCAATGAACCTGGACAGGTCATCAGCCTGTCACAGGATCGACACACAGAGACAAATTTATACACACTCACATTCACAACTACAGGCAATGTAAGCCGAGCAGACACTATACGATTTAATCGGATCTGACTCATTTTACATTCCGGCAAATTTCCACCCAACCTGCCGCTGTTAGACGTGCTGTGTAAGCGGATTCCAGTGCGAGTTTTCAGANATTTCCACCCAACCTGCCGCTGTTAGACGTGCTGTGTAAGCGGATTCCAGTGCGAGTTTTCAGACAGATTTGGCCGTGGGATGCTTGAATAGATTTCTTGCATTCCAGAAATTTTGACTGACAGCCGATCCAATCAGTGAACCGGGACCAGAGACCAGCTCTAGTAACAACAAATGTGGTGAAGGCAGCAGAGCGTGAAAGTGGACAGAAAAAAGCAAGGGCAGATTGCAGAGCGGTGACAGAAAAGCCTTTTTCATTGTCAACACTTTTCACTTATTTAAATCCTTCCATTTCCTCTCCTTCCTGGGTTTCCATCTGGTTTAGGATGCATTACATTACCGCCTCTGCATTGTGAATTACAGGCACAGCCATGTTTTTCAATGAAACGGTGTTGGAATTGTGAACGGAATGACGGGCATCTCTCTGGATCTCTGGGGATGTCCCTGTGTGTGTGTGCATGTGTGTGTGTGTGTGTGGGGGGGGGG
>VXCM01001280.1:118302-144768 GCA_014773175.1 Lucifuga dentata
AGGGTTATTGGGTCCTGCTGGCTGTGTGTGTGTGTGTGTGTGTGTGTGTGCTTGCGTGCGTGCGTGCGTGCGTGTGTGTGTGGAGGGGGTGCCTTGAGATGTATGCCTGGTCTGCTCTTCCAGTGGTCTCCTTGTGTACTTCGATGGTGCACATGGGTGCCCTCCTGGACTTGTCCATTGTCCTGGTTCTCCTCTGTCCCCCTAAGGCTCTGCGTCCTGGGTGTCTTTCCATCTGGGGTGTGCCGCCTGGCCGTCACTTCTGTCAGACTTGGAGAGCTCCCCGTGCTATGGTAAGGTTCTGTGTTTAGGTCCCGGCCCGACACACCAGCTACAATTAGACCCGATCTTCAGCNTATGGTAAGGTTCTGTGTTTAGGTCCCGGCCCGACACACCAGCTACAATTAGACCCGATCTTCAGCAATGATATGGTCTCTGGAGGTTGCTGGACCAGTGTTTGAGGCGGTCACCATCACTTAGTGCTGGGTGATCTCAGGGTGATCAGGACTCTGGTGATCTGGATCTGGTGCATGGAACTTCACAAATTAAATAACTAGACTATTTATTACAGTTGCTGCTTGTTATTGTTTGTTTGTCTTTGTGTTGTTGTTCAGGTGTTTAGCCTTCCTTGATAGAAATTGACTATTAGTTTTAAATAAAATGTGATAACTTAGTCAAGGAGGACTGGTGAAGGTAACACGCTCACACACACTCACTATATATGCAGACAGATGGGAAAAAAAGGAACTGTGAACGGACAAAGACAAGCAGAGCTTCTGGTATCTCGATTGTACCATGTCAGCACAGAGATCGGGGGTGTTAGCCATGGAAGATGGTTGAGTCAATCGTGCAGTGGTACAATAACACAATGAATGCGATCACTGAACGTCACACAGTGTCTGCTCGGCTTTCGTGATTCAGGAGACCTGTGCAAACATGGAGAGAACATGCAAACTGTACGGAAAGACTTTCTTTCTGCCACGACCTCAATTGAATTTACTTTAAAATCTGACTTTGTTACACAGAAACAGAAACGAGCTCAGACTCAGTCACCTTCAGGCCACTGTTGGATTCCTGTGTAATAAATTCCAAATGCTACTTAATTTCCATCTTATTTGGATTTATTCAAACACAGTGAGGGAAAACACAAAGCCAGATGATTCCAGAATGTGAAATAGTTGCCAATTTCAGCATGCATTTAACATTCAAGGTACGTTAATTTAGAAGTGAGGGTCGCCTCGCTGTTCTGTAAAACCATCGACTGAAACAACAACTACCCAACAGATGGAACTGAATCTCCATGACAGGTTGGCTCGCTGAAACAGGACATCATGCAAATGTAGTCAGTCAGTACATTTATTACCGCGCTGAAAAAAAAGCGCTGTTTAGAATGAACGCCCACACCGAAATGTGTGATCATGCAACACGTAATGGTGAGGCTACTTCAGTCAGGAGCATATCTATGTTCCCAGGGTCCTATGTATGGAAAGCCAAAGGCACCAAAATCAAATATATAAAAACAATATTTTGAAATAAATAACTCTATGCAAAGTACCAATAAATTATGAAATCCATAAATCATTATTATCATGAAATTTTATTTCATAACAACACTTTTATTTCATAATGCCCCATTTNATAAATCATTATTATCATGAAATTTTATTTCATAACAACACTTTTATTTCATAATGCCCCATTTTTCAAAAGTCTCTCTTTTATTTCACAACACCATTTATCAAAATGTCACATTTAATGACGAGATTTCAGAACCAGTGGGCGTGGCCTTACGCTGATAGTTTGTTCTACGTTCCAGTAGTCAGCGAAGGCAGGCAAACTCAAACTCAAAACTTTCTACTACAACTATTAAACTGTCACCAAATTAAGTTTTGAAGTTATTTCATGAGAGAAAGTAGCTGCTTAGAATTTGAATATATGGTCGACTGACTAAAATAATGCTGTATTATAAAATTGGCTTCGACATTTTCGGAGACTGGAAGCTTTGCTAGAGGCTCCCTGAAGCCAGCAGCTTCCCTGCTGACCGGTCGTCCCCGTTATCCCCGGTGATAACAGTTAACTGTAATTAACATTACACATTAACCAAGCAAAATAATATTTTAACTTAAGATAGAATGTTTGTGTTGTTTCAAATGTAAATGAATGAATATTAGAATTTAACACCAAATTTGTTGTGTTGTGTATAGAGAGAGAGAGAGAGAGAGAGAGAGAGCATTATTTTAATCAGTTGACCATTGACCATATATTTGAATTATAAGCAGATACTTTCTCACATGAAAAAAATTCAGAACTTAATTTGATGACAGTTTAATCGTTGTAGAAAGTTTTGACTTGAATTTGTCTGCCTTCCCTGTCTACTGTCTGGAGCCTGGAACAAACAATCAGTGTAAGGCCACGCCCACTGGTCCTCAAATCTCACAGGAAATCTCGTCATGAAATGTGGCATTTTGAAAAAGGGCGTTATGAAATAAAAGAATTGTTATGAAATAAAAATGGTGTTGTGAAATAAAAAAGAGATTTAAACATGGGGCATTATGAAATAGAAGCACTGTTATGAAATAAGATTTCATGATAATAATGATTTATGGAATCATTTAATAATTTAGCCTATTTGTACTTTTGCATAGCATTATTTATTTCGTAATATCATTTTTATATATTTAATTTTGGCACATTTGGCTTTCCATACTATGTTCCCCAGTTCAATATTCTGTTCACACACATTAAATATGTGTTAACAAACTAACCCTAACCCTAACCCAGTCTGTGCCCTGTTGTGCTATATAGAGCTGGGAACATAGGAATGACTCCCTTCAGTCACCTGGGCATATAATGAGATGAAGCCAAATCAGTGAAATTGTCGACCACCAGTGGCACTAAAACTTAATGTCAGCTTAAACTGAAAACATATTGATTTAATAAAGAAAAGCAGACTGTGACATTTTTGGTTTTACTTTTCGCAACACCACAGCAGCATGTAAATCCTCTGACGCTTACCTGCTTGAGGGCTTCCTTCATGCCTGTGTGAAAACAGTTCATGGATGTGCAGCGAGAAAACCACCTGAAAAGGTTGGAAATGACAAACACGTGGAAAGATAAAATGTTTCATAGTACATTTTCACTATTAAGCATAAATTGCTGTTGTTAAATTATATGTATTAGCTTTGCCTCCGGTAATTTAAAAAACAGTTTTATGCTTATGTGTGTGCACGCAATTGTGAATGTTTTATATTACATTTTCTTTTAGTTGACAAAGGGTACAAAGACACACAAGTTATGATTCATATTTCCACGAGATGTGATTGTTGTCAGTGAATTCTTCATATTTTGCAGTAAGAAGCCACACAGAAGCATTGTGGGAAAAATCATTTCTACCTCCATTGTGTTTTCAGCTGTATCCATTGGTTGGTTGGCAGATTGACGGAATTAGGTTGGGATTAGATTAGGGTTAGATTAGGTTGGGATTGACGGGACATTCATTTCTGAGTATGGATATGGATACAATAAAAAAACAAACAAACAAACAAAAAAAAAAAAAAAAGGCTACATAACATTGGGAGCTTTTTGATATTATATATATTAATTAAAACATCAATCTCAATGAAATTAATAAGGCATTTTTATCCTGTGACAGAAAATCAGTTGGTAAAATTTAGTTAATGGATAAATTGTAAAAAGTCATTTTACATCAGATAAATAAAGAAATTAAGTTGTATTATAGTTTTTTCCATCTCTTTTGAGCAGCACAATGGCCTTACAGCAAGAAAGTCCTGGGTCTGAAGTGCCCCATAGAAGTGTGGGATAAAAAAAACAAAAAAACAAACAAAAAACAAAAAAACAAACTCATCTTATTAGAACAAGACTATTTTTTCTAGGGTTGTTCAGGCTTGGAAGAGATCTCTAATAATAATAATAATTGGACGAGAGTTCTAATAATCTCCCTTCTATATTAAATTTGCAGAATATTTGGAGTTTCATAGGGTGGCTTAAAGGACCATAATGACTATTTTGTATGTTTGAGCCTAATGTATTAAATTTTTATACATGTAACATTACTGACAATCATTTCCCAAAGCATACTACTAGAACGGTGAATTAAACATGTTTTTCCTACCTTCCAGACCTCCATTGGTTTCAGTTCATTCTGGTACACTATTAAAATCAACTTATTGATACTTGAAACATTCTTGGGATAGGTAATCCATCATCACAAACAAGATGTGTATTCAGGGTTTTTTTTTTTTTTTTTTGGAAGTTTCGTAATTTTAGCATTTAAGCTCAATAAAAAAGCGAATATAAGTCCCAAAAGAAGACCTACATTCATGGAAAAATTTAAACGACCATGACTTCATAAGGCTGCGTAACTATTAGCAGGAGAAACATGGATTTTTAAGGTGGGTGTATCGCTTGAATATTTGATTTTGAAAGATTAAGAGATTTTGCAAAATATCAGGAAAACTGAAATACGGTTTTATCCTTTGGGAAATGATAGTCAGTAACATGTATGAAAATCGAATATATTAGGCTCAAAAGTGCAAAATAGCCAGGATGGTCCTTTATGAATATGGCTGATATGCTTCAGCACCACAGACAGTGACATTCCCTTAAATTCAAACCCTGTGTTGCTATTTGTTGGTATAGAATTTTATGATTAACTGCTATTGACATCAAATTTAACAGTCTTCCATTTATCATTTTTCTGCTTGAATTACTTTCCAGGCAGAGACAGATCACCAGTGTTTTATGGTTGAAGCAGCCAGTATACTCATAAATGTTGGCAAGAAACATATACTCAATAATGTTGTCAAAGGAAGAGTTTAAAAGCTTAACACCTAAAATTTCCAACATTAATCTTTAATAATTCTGAGAGGCCTAATTCAGTTCCTCACCTTTTAGTTGAGCTATCATCAACATATACAGTTTCTAGTCTTTCCTCTTGCAGAAATGTGTGATTAGTCTAAAATAGTGTTTTTATTCAATACTTAAAATTCAGTAGCAGAAATTATTTTCATTTTTTGCTTCCAGATCTGTGTGAAATCTATCTTAAAGAGCCCAGAATCGGGTAAAGTGTATTCAAATGAACTCATCTGCAGCTCGGCTCATTTGCAACATCAGTCTTAGTAAATATCATGCTAAACTGGGGCCCTGCCTGTAATTTGCTGCAGTCTTAGCAAAAATAACTCCCTTACTCTTAAGCCTTGCAAGAGTGAAATTATAATACATATTCTTCAGCTGCAGGTTGCACAAGGATAATGCAATGCTACAAAAACATTCCAAACACAATCAAAGCTACACAAAGCTTCTGAAGGCATCGTACACTATGGCAAATGTTGTGTTTTAGACCCTCCTTTGTTTTTGACCTACTGAAATCTAACCTAAACTGTAAAATTACTTTAACTTAGCAAGATTTACTAAGATTTTTTCATCCACCAGGGAAGATGTGTGTCCATTAGCGTTATTTTGTTGTCTGTCTGTCAGCACAATATCTCAAAAACAGTAAAGGATTTCAGTTAAATTTTGTAGATCAGTGGGTCGCAGAAGAGTTGATCAGATTTAGGATCTGGATAAAGTTTTTTTCCCACTTAATTTTATATTTCATGACAGGACATTTGTTGGCATTTTTTGCCTATATCTTGATAACTAATCAAGAAATAACATGATGGACAATCCAATGATGCAATTTAACATTATTATATACGTTTTTTAACAAATAAGGCAAGAAACATCCAATTTCCATTGATGTGCAGCAAAGACGATGCTGATTCCACAGTAGAGAAAATGGTTTTAATGGTTTTAATGGTTTAATGGTTTTAGAGAAAATGGTTTTGACTTATTTCTAACACTTATGGAAGGAAACATAGTTTGCTATGTTGCTGTGCAATGAATTTGCATAATAAATATTTTTTACACATCTGATTTTGAGGTAATGATAATTAAACAATGGCTTTATATATTTGCATAAACAATGAAATCAGAGGGACCTTGGTGGAGGTATAGACTCTCTTATCAATCTACAAATATTGAAAATAATTGATCATGGTAAATTCTTTCTGTTGGGTCCATATCAGCTACTTGTCACCTTTTTATAACCATCACCATATTATCAGCAGAAAGTCATGTGATAAAGTTCAGTCACATCACACTGAGCGAGTTTCTAAATATATTGGTTATATAAAAAGATTATTGAAAGGCACCACAGCTTGATTTGCTCTAAGAGAAAAGGGACCATGGGAGTTGCAGAGCATCGATTCCTTCAGGCTATCTGTGAACCACTGGCAAACACGTGCGGTTCAAAACATCATCTGACCTTCTCACAGTCTCCACACGGAATATCAGCTGCTCCCCAATGGCAAACATTTTCACAGCCCTCCATGCAGATTTAGCCATTGCAGAATGTTATTTTGCCAGTGTCAATCAAAATGAAAAGTGCAGTACTTTGGAGGTTTTGGTATAACATGTGTGATTAAAATGTCAGATATGGCACCAATGTGGTTTGTTTAAAATGGCAAGGATAATGAATTAACGGAGCCACATACATATAGATATGAGGTCTCCTCTCAACTTCAGACTGAGTTACAGCCAGCTGGCATTAAAGGACCAAAGCAGTGATTTTGCATTAAGCCCACTACATGTTAACTTACTGACAACATTTTCCAAAACATGATATTGTATATATTTTAGTTTTCCTGTTATTTTTGACAATCCCCTAATCTTTCAAAACCAAATGTTTAGGTGATTCACCCACCTTAAAATCCAATGTTTCCCCTGCTAACATGTACATCTAAATGTGGAAGAGAAGGTTGTTTTTAATTTCTCAGAAAAGCTGTCTTATTATATTCCCTGGTAGAGATGTACATTTTCCTTCATGCAGTCCTGTGTTGGACCTATATAACATATAGAATGTAATATATAGAATGCATAAACAGTGTAAAGCCAATTACTCCAATTTAAAAGCAAGATTAAAAAGAAAGGTCTTCAACTTCTTTTTAAAAATGGAAATCAAGGCTGCAGTTCTAACGTCCAGTGGCAGGCTGTTCCAGAGTTTGGGGGCATAGAAACAAAAAGTGCCCTCACCAGCGTTCTTATGTAGAACATGTGGAACATCTAAGAGAAAAGCAGCTGAAGTTGTTGAGTGTGTGTACACTAAATTCAGGAAATGAATTTGTGAAAAAAAAAATGCAAATAGATACTGGTTTATTTCCTTATTTCCAAGTGAGGAAGTACCATCTAATGGTGCACCAAATAATCAATGCAGATATAAAATCTCTGATGTGATGACAAAATCCCAGACAACCAGAGCAGTAAACACACGGAGACATTTTAACATGCAGAAAATGAGAAAAATAGAGCTCTCCTAAATCTCTAACAATGCTCCTGGTGGGAGTGGAGGGTAAAGAGTTAAGGAGGGCATTTAAGGAGGTTGACTGATGTCAAGACAAAACCTTTACAGTGCAGATGGTGCGTGGCTGATGCTCTCTGACCGTTTTCCAGAAGACAGAATGTCAAAGAGGCTTGCTGTCTGGATGTGCAGCGATCTCTCGACCTTTTTCTTTGCCTCTTTCCTGGTCTTTGGAGGCAGCAAGCTAAAAACACATCACCTCAGCCCTAAATGTTGTGCTACAGCTTTGTCTTGGCAAAGATGAGATAAAATCATAACCGTCTGTAAATCTCCATCGATGAACGCGACCTGGACTGTGTTTGGCGTGTTGAACTGCTTAGAAAATCCTCTTTTGAAGCCTCTTAATTACACTTGAGGCTGTCATTTAAAGGTGCTGCAGATGGTTTCTTTGCTGCTGCGTTCTCAGCAGCACCGCTGATTAGCTTGGGGAAATGGACGTATGGGTTCTGGCAGATTTTGCGAGTGTTTAAGTTCTAAAATTTTGCTTCCATGCCAGACTGTTATAAATGAATATGCTGTCTTTAATTAGAACCGCTAAGGTGATGTAATTTGTAAAACCAAGCAGCTCAATCAATCAAGCGGAGCGCAGTGAGACCTCCATCGTTGTGGAGAACACAACGATGGAGGTCTCTCTGCACTCATTAGAGCACCAAGGCTAAAAACAAACCTCAATATATCTATTTTTGTTGTAATAATATATGTTTTGCTTTGTTTTGTTTTTGTTTTTGTTTTTTTTTTTTTTTNTTTTTTTTTTTTTGTTTTGTTTTGTTTTTTTTTTGACCCAGTCTAACTACTGGAAGCAGCAGCAATCATGATACCTGGAACAAACCCAGGTCTAGTGCCTTGATCAAGGGCATTGACTGACATTTTTTGTGTGTAAATGGCCTGATCAGCCAGTATATGTACCGTAAATGCTCTAATAGTGGCCGGGGCCTTTATTTCCCTCAACTGCAGAGAACCAGGCTTTTATTTGAGGCAGGCTTTTATTTCTAATTTGAAGCTATATAATCTCCATGCTTCTCATCAAAGTTTCCTGCAGCTGTGTTATAGTTAAAGTCCTTCAGTTTTCCTTTAAAACAATCTGGGAACCATGAGTATGATGCCGTGCTGAAAGTAAGGAGCATCCCTGTAACGGCTTTTTATGGATGTGTGGTATGAAGCGAAACCAAAACTAGAACCTCGTAGCAGCTTTCACCGCCAATGAGCAAACTCATAACTGCATAAAAACCATGCCAAAAGGCAGAAGCGTGTCAGTGTGAACATGTCTCCAGGCAGCTTTTATAAAGGTTCATTTTCATCCATTTTATCCACTTTTCCAGGTGATGACAGCTGAGCATCACTTGCTTGCTCCACGTTTAGGGCTTTGTTTCACGTTGAGCTTGGCCACCTTCAGGCTGAAGGGACGATGGCTGGAAAGGAGTTTAAAACGATTTGGTATTTCAGACATGGCTGCTGTCATCTGGTGGCAGCAGCAGATTACATAATATTTACCTGGGCCAGTAACAGACATACAGCAAACCCGACTTTATGTGAGACTGGCCACTATTTCTTCCCCCTGACTCCTCCCCCCTGGCTATAACTAGATATCAGCTATTATCGAATTCTGGTTTTTATTAGAGCATTTATGGTATATACACCCCCACCCTCCACCCCACTCCCTTTCCGTGTGTGTAGTCTTGTTTTTAGGTCAGTTTGCTTCTCAGTTCACCTCAGAAGCAAACTGTATGTGTTTCATTGACCTCTTTTATTGGGCCCATAACTTTTTGTTAATCAATTTTACTCAGGTTTTGTAAAATAAAATGAATTTTTCCTTCAAGAAATCATTCATCTCACGTCCTCTGCTTCCCAGCTCAGTCTTTCACAAGTTGTGCAGGAGTACAATTAAGAAAAATCGTTTTGAAACGTCTGTTGTTATCCAGTTTTTGGTGAGAAAGGATGACAGCGACTGCAGATTCCACTTACCCACTGTGGCCGGTTGTCAAAAAACAAAAATCCCACTGCATTTGTTAAGTGGGCCAACTGGCATCAATGCAATTTCATAAACAGGAGCAGCATGGTGCTGCAGCATTGTGCCGTCTGCATGAATTCACCAAATGCAGGTGTGCAGCGGGTCTCCTTTGTTGCTTTTGTGCTTACTTGCTATTTTGCAAAAATAACAGGCCAGATGTTCCACAGCTGATTAGCTACAGACATAATGAATGTATTCATCCAGCCAGATATGTAAAAAGCATGTAACCGTCAGGGCAGACTACCAGCGAGCTGCAATCATCCTGGAGCCGAGAACCAAAATTCATCCCCAAAGTCTCCGGTCACGTCGTGGTTCTAATATCCAAACATCATTTATGCTAAAAAATTTTCTTATCATCCAATCAGTATAGTTATATTCAAACACTCTATTAGTCAATCTCTATTATATTTGAAGAGGCAGATTGGGTTAATTTCAAACCCACATTATCTGCAAACAGAGTCCTTGTGTGAGCTTTAAAGGAGCATATCGGTGCCTTTGCATTTTGAGCCCAATATATACAACTCGCATACACGTTACGTTACTGACAGCCATTTCCCAAAATATGCTATAAAGACAAATTAAGCTATAAAACGCCAATAATACGCTATAAAAAAAAAATCAACTTATAGAGACTTTAACCGTGCTTGTGATAGGTAATCCATCATACCGAGCTAAATGTCCTTCTTATTTTATGTTGACATTGCTTAATTGAACTGGTCCAACAGGATGCTGCATGGAAGATTAAATGTATGTCTCCACCAGGGAATATATTTCCAGAAGATACTACTTTTACTGAGAAATTAAAATGACCATGCATTCCCCATGCAAATGTGCGTGTTAAAAGGTGAAACATTGAATTTTAAGGTGTGTGTGTGTGTGTGTGTATCACCTGAACATTTGATTTTGAAAGGTTAGATTATTTGGCAAAAAAAAAAAAAAAAAAAANAAAAAAAAAAAAAAAAAAACAACAACAAAAAAAACTACAATACAGTGTTATGTTTTGGAAAATGGACGTCAATCTGTACTATTCCTGAACTATGCTACATAGAATCTTTCTTGATGTATCGCCCCTTTGTAATAGATGCAGATGTGCAGATGGCACTTTGACCCATCTTCTCTGGTCTTGCAATAAACTGTACATATATTAGAAGAACATCTTTCTATGCTTCTTTAATGTGTTTTAAGAAAAACGTGGAGCCTAACCCATTTATAGCCCTCCTGCTCTGCCCATAGCCAATAGATATGAAAGACGGTTTGTTTTGTACAGTATGGCAACTGCAAAAAAAACTTATTCTGACAACGTGGAAAGCAGACACTGTACCCACATACGAAAGGCAGGTTGGAGAAATGGCACCTGGAAAGACTGACTTCAAAATGAGGACAAATCTAACATATTCAAAAGGATTTGGAATCCTGTTTTGGACTTTCTGAAGATTGAGGACTGACTTTTTTCAAGCTTTCAACTCAGCTGTGCACATATTTATTTTTTACAGTTTAAAATGAGATCTGTTTGTGATGACTCATTTGGACTCTGTTTAATCATTTCCTGTTTTATTTTGTTAACTGGTTCTCCTTGTTGTTCTGTTAGTTTTACTTCCTGTCTNCATTTCCTGTTTTATTTTGTTAACTGGTTCTCCTTGTTGTTCTGTTAGTTTTACTTCCTGTCTTTGACCTAGTTTCCTGCCAGTTTTCAGCATCACCTGAGTCCAATCTGCTAATCACTCACCTATCTACTTATACTACCTACAGTTCCTTTGTTCTCTGCCAGATTGTCTTGTTACTCCGTGTAGTCAAGCTTTCCAGCGTTTTGTTTCAGTGTTTTCTCTTGAGATTTCTTGTGTATGACCTTTGCCTGTTTTGACTTGGATTTAAGCTTGATTCTCTGTTGGATTTATCTGCTTTTGGATTACCTGGACTGTTTGGACTGTTTTCTGGATTTTGCCTTTTTGTCTGCCCCTTATCTGCTCTGACTGCCCACCTGTGTATGACCTGTGAAGCCGTCATTAAACTGTGGATTTTTGAAATTTACTCTGTGACTGTTTTTCTAATCCTGCATTTGAGTCTTTTTCTGGTCTAGGCTGTCACACTGTTGACTTTGTACAAATATTAGTGTATATCTATATAATATTGTATGTGTGTGTGTATGTAGATATATATATTCCTGCAGCTCTTTCAGTAAAAGACTGATACACCCCTGGTAAAGAAGGAGCACTACTGCAGGTCCTTCATCCCAACAGCAGTTAAACTCTTCAGCAATACAACATGATGTAACCCTGTTATTTGTTGTTGTTGTCTGTGTCATAATAAGCCACCTCTTCAGTACCATAAGTCATATTTATTTACACATATAATTTTTAAGTTGCATTTATATTTATACTGGGAAACTGTGCAAACACATTTATATTACATGCAATTATTAGTAACCAGGTGCAATTTTTCCTGTTGTGTAATCCGTGATGTATATTGTGTGTGTGTGTATATATATATGTTTTTATATTTTTTTGTACTTCACTGCTGTGACTATATATATATATATATATATAATATCATTCAAGTCNATATTTTTTTGTACTTCACTGCTGTGACTATATATATATATATATATATAATATCATTCAAGTCAAAAGAGTTGCTGTGTGCACAGCCAACAAAGTTAGTACCTTCCCAGGTGCAGGCAGGCTCACACAATGACAAATATTAAAGATAAAAGGAGGCCATATTCCTTCTTGAACTTCTTACTTTTATTATTCCATATTAGTGCAGAAAAAAAAGTGCAAACAACACGTTTCACCTCCCACTTCTTCAGGTTGGCTCTCCCACATCACAACTTGAATAATAAACAGTCTTAAGTGAAACAACATAACATTCATTACAATTGGTGACAAGTGTGTACAGTCTACATAATTGGTTGGTCAGAAAATGCAGCTAATTTTCTCACTTCTAAATGGTGCCAGACACACACCTCTAAAGCACATCCTATTAACCTAATCACAATATCTTGTCTCAATGAAATGAAGTCCATCAATGCATCTATAAAACATCTTTGATTACAGCATATCAGAATATAACAAAGTTTATATAATTCTACAAGGACAAACCCCAATACATCATAAAAAAAATCTTCACCTATTCAGTAATTTAATTTAAAGATGATCTACCCACTTGTACAATCTATACAATGTAAATAAATGACTAAATATTCAAGTTGTGATGTGGGACAGCAACCTTGAAGAAGCCAGAGGCAAAATGCGTTGTTTGCATTCTTTTTTTCTGCACTAATATGGAATAATAAAACTAAGAAGTGCAAGAAAGAATATGGCCTCCTGTTATGCAGTGTTTTACCTTTAATAATTTTCATATATATATATATATTTAAAAAATGGACATCATTAATGCAATTTGTATGCAGGTAGTATTTCCTGAGCTCAAACATGCAGGATCATCAGTATGGTCCTTTAAAAGCCACTGATCAAAAGCTGCTGCTTCTGACTTCAAGTACATAATATCTGGAGAGATCTAAGCTTCCAAATAGAATAAGACAGGAGAGAGGGGAATGAAAATGTGGACAGGGTTTGGTGAATGAGGATGAAGAGGCAAATTCATTTAATCTTTCCTCTCTGGAGTCACTGTAGTGTGTCAGATTTAAAGGGCAGAGGAGCATAACGCAGAGAGGTATCTAAAGTTCGACACAATGACCATTCATTCACACTGGAGAAATATCGGATAGCAGATCCAAGCTTTGTAACAATTCTCCCTTTAGTTCTTCACCTCTCATCACAATATATATCCACATATTTCAGACAAAACATGTTTCATTTCAGAAGCTGCACATTTTGAACTCAACATGTCAAGACTGCGTACATCGAACAGTTCGATGAGGCCACACCATTTCCCCAGGTTGGTGAGTGGGTTCACCTTCTGAGACATTGCAAAACCTCACAGCACATTCAGTCACGGTTTTGAGTTGTGCAAGGATTTCAGAATGGGGACTCAAAAGCAGACTTAGAAATCAGAGTAAAGGCTAAAAACCTTTAATGGTGGTACAGAAAAATAGTTTGGGTCAGAGTAGCAGAAAGGAGCAGGCAACAATCAAAGTCAGGAGCTGAGCTAAGGTTCACTCTATCGTGTAAGCTGTACAAACTGGAAATACTGTATAGTCCAGTGGTCACCAACTAGCGGACTCAGCTCTGGATCTGGACCTGAGGCTTTTATCCAGACAGCTGAGCATTTCTTGTGATCCTAATATGAACTTATATTTTAAGGTTAGGAGAATTTTCAGCAGCACAGCATGGACAGCTCAGCAGGGGGATCTATGGGTCCTCTGGTTGAAGCCGCTTGTCCAATTGCGTTAAGACTCACCGTGCCCTGAAAATTAGCTGAGCAGATGTGCTAGCAGTCAAATGTGCAACGAAGTAGCCAAATGGCTCAAAGATCAGAAAAGCTGACCACGAAAACTGAGACCTGAAGAATGAGTGGACGTATAAATATGCTTTCATTCTTCCAGCAGCAAACGCTACAAGACCCTTGTATTTGATCTGTTCCAAGTCTCTGACATCATAAAAAGTGGCAACATTAAAGGACCATACCGGCCATTTTGCATGTTTGAGTCTAATATATTCAATTTTCACACAAATAATGTTACTGACAATCATTTTCCAAAGCATACTACCGGAACAGTGAATTAAAAATGTTTTTCCTACCTTCCAGTCATCCATTGGTTTCAGTTCATTCTGGTACGCTATTAAAATCAACTTGATGATACTTGAAACGTTCTTAGAATAGGTAATCCATCATCACCAACAAGATGTGTATTCAGGGTTTTTTTTTTTTTTTTTGTTTTTTTAGAAGTTATGTAATTTTAGTGTTTAAGCACAATAAAAAGCAAAAACATGGAGTGAATGTATGTCTCCACTGGGGAATATAGTCCCAAAAGAAGACCTGGTTTTGTTGAAAAATTTAAAGGATTGTGACTTCATAAGGCTGTGTAACTATTAGCAGGAGAATCATGGATTTTTAAGGTGGGTGTATCACTTGAATATTTGATTTTGAAAGATTAAGAGATTTTGCAAAATATCAGGAAAACTGAAATACGGTTGTATCCTTTGGGAAATGGCTGTCAGTAATGTAACATGTATGAAAATTGAATATATTAAGCTCAAACATGCATGAATGCTGGTATAGTCCTTTAAACAGCACTTCAGTGTTACCAAAGGTGTGCATGTTAATCTTTTATGAGAATGTAGGATTAAAAATTAAAACAAAGTTCTTTCGAGAACTGAAGAGAACTTTATTTTTAAGATAATTTTTTAAGATATCAAGTTCATGTTTGAAAATATACTTGCAACTAAGAAAAGCACTTTAGCTGAAAACGTTTAATAAAATGTTGAAGCTGCCACTTTATATTTTTTCATGAAGTGTTCTGAATCATAGTTACGTGTAATATCTTGTGGTTATGGACCCCACAGGAGAGATAGCTGAGTAACTGGACCCCCTGAATTTTAACTGAATACCCACTGAGGATGAAGCAAAATACCAGGTATTCTGGCAGGCAAAGGTTCAGAATCCACAGGTAGTCCTAACACAAGGAATGTGAGAAGCGCAAGACAGAAAACTGGAAATGATCTGGCAACAAATGGAAGGGAAAGGCAGATACAGTACATATATACATATACTGTATATAATGTGGTACCAATGAGGAGGATTGGCAGCTGGTGTGGGTGTAGGTGACCAGGTAGAGGCAGGAATTCAGGTGAGCTGCAGGGAAAACAGGAATTAACAGGCTTTGGAGAAACAGGAGCGTTACAAAACAGGAATCAACTAGAAAATCAGACACAGATTGTACATAGTGTCATCATGCAAGTTGATTATTCCTCACCTTTTAAAAATGCATTCACTCCTTTAAAAGTTATTTAATTTGGTATTTTTCCTTTATTGGAGAGCTGACATTGGAGGGGGAGAGAGAGAGAGAGAGAGAGAGAGAGAGAGAGAGAGAGAGAGACAGAGAAAATGTGATGGAGACAACGCACAATAGAACTCTACAGCTGGAATGTTGAAATCTGCAGTATAAGTCATGCATTTGAACGGACAGACTTGGATTTATTTGCTTCTGTAATTAAATTTTACACTGTTTTGACTTCTGCATTATTACATCGCCTGACGCAGGGACTGCAAAACTCATGCTATACATATGCTGTGATTTGTCCCTGTGAAATAATAAAATAAATAAAAAATTAAAAATTTATTTGATTTCTGGCAAAATACACTGGATATGTAATTTTTAAATTTATTTTATTTTATTAAAATAGGCAAGGCTTTGCTCTGGATTCCTGTCATGGTCCATAAACATGCAGGTTCAGAGGTGTAGAAAGTCTAAATTGTCAGTAGTTATGACTGTGAGCGTTAATGAGATTGTCTGCTTGTTAACGATGGGATAGATTGATAACCTGTCAGGGCGTACCCCGACTCTCGCCCCATGGGTGCTGGAATAGGCTGCAATCCCCCTGGAAGCAGAAGATGGTCCTGTGGAGATAAAGACTTTTGCGTCTCTCGAGGGATCTCTGAAAATTCTAAGTTGGTATTAGAGAACAAGTGTAACAGATCTGAGATTTTACCTGAAATCAGACATGGAAAACAGGTGAAATGTTAAAAACAATCTTTATTGAAGCAGGGTAGAGCAAAGGCAGAGGAGGCAGCGGCGTGGACAACAAAATGACGTCACAGATAAAGACGCCGTGGCGCCTTTTCACCTGTCCCTGCACATCCCAGATTTTGTAACTCAACACTAACGATTAGCTGCTAGTAGCCGTTTTTAATACACTACCTCCTACAGTTTGGGATAATAACGGTTAAATAATAGTTTGGCAAGCTAGGAAGATGAACGGAGTATAAAACCTCCACACTTCTGCTTAAACTGTTTCCGCGTCAGCTCATGTCTGCAAACATCCGTGCAGAAAGTATAATTCAGCCTTAAGGAGGTCTTTGTGTACGTGATCGTCCACTAGCAGCTCTCTAGCCTACATACAGGCAGATTCTTCAACCCTGAATCTCCTGAGATGTAATAAAATGAGATTAACCGGAGATGTTGATCCATTGAATCAATAAACAAAGGCTCGGATACACATTCTGGTTGATTAATTGAGAAAGTCTGAATCAATGGAACTTGTCAACGCAATTTATTCAACTCCATTAGGCTATCGGCATGTCTGAGACAAACCAAAAATAAAAGGAAATGATCCCAAAAGCCACTGAAATGTTTTACAAGTGTCTGCATTCTCGAAGGTGATCTGTTCCGTTGGCTGCCCTTGTGCAGAGACTATTGATTTTTCAGGCAATCGCCTTCTTTTTTGCAGTATAGGCCTGTTAGTTTGGAGCATATTTGGAATTGTTTACCAGCATATGCAAGCACTGTGCATGACATTCAGCCGCTTCATTCACATCAAGGATGGTTACTGATCATTCACAAGAAAAGGTAAGAGTTCAATAATTTATAGTTTTGAAGTCATGGCTTGTTTTTTAAACTTTTTTTTAATGAAATTCAAAGTGTATATGTTGGATATACCAGCAGCCTGACAAAACAGGGATACGGCTTGCTGCTGCTATTGTGCTTTGTGCTTCATTTGTCACATAACAACAACCATGCAGAAAAAAATATAAAAACCTACAAAATAAGTCATATATCTGAGGCTGCAGAGCACATAAAGAATAAAGAGCAAGACGGCGTGTTTGTGAAAGCAGTATGGAGGTAAAAAGTGGACTGGGTCTTTCCATCTCCCTCTCATCAGTTCTCATATCTAGTTCCAGGCACCTATCAAACATCAAATAAACTGTATTGTCCACCTTAACCCAAAGGTGGAAATGTATCTTTGGCTTGAAAAAAACAAGACAAAACAAAACAAACAAAAAAAAAAAACTAACAAACAACAGACACTGGACATTACAAAATGGGAATAAACATTAATTGTATGACACATACTGTATATACTAGAGTATAAGCTGATCTCGTGTATAAACCAACCCCCTGATTTTGACCTGCAAATTTACATTTTTAAAGAAACTCATATATAAGCCGACCCCTTGATGTTGTTCCATCAATTTATTTGTTTAGCAATTTACCCGTTTTTCTGGGTATTGTCATAGTATTCCTGTGATTTTCTGAAAATAATCCACGTACCGGTTGTGGCGACTATTTTAAAGCTTCACCACTTTAACGGGGCTTCTCTTCCTGACTCATACCGGAATGATAACATCACGCTGTTGTTCTTTACTTAACTTAATTATTTTCAAAATCAAAATAACAAAACATGACATGAGGCCAAAAACTATACCACTGTCCCGTTCCTCATACACACTGGCTCCGCCTCCAGCTGAGCGTCTATAGACTCCTCCTCCTCCTCTGTGAAGCAGCCGGCGATCATCACCTAATCAATCAGTTAAGATATAAATATTTGAAAATAATAACTTATTTGATTTCACTTTTCCCAAATTAAATATTTCAAACGTGATAATTAACCAAGAAATGGCTCTAACATTGGTAAACATGACATTTATTTCAGCAACTGATTACCGTAACTGACCAATCACAGCAGAGCTTACTGGCCACCGCAAAATGTGCTGGATAAGATGTTTAGTCAGGAAATATCTCATTCTAAGGTATGATTTAAACTATTTTCCATGGGTAGTGGTAATGGGTAGTATTTCCACCCCTGGAAATTTCATTCTCTGGGATCTGGATTTGAATTTCTCTTGTATAAGCCGACCCCCTGATTTGCTTTTTGAAATTTGGTAAAAAAAAAAAAAAAAAAAAAAAAAGAAAAAAAGAAAAAAAAAGAAAAAAGAAAAAAAAACTCAGCTTATATTCGAGTATATACAGTAAGTATTCTATCTGCTCTAGCTGCTCTGAGGCACTGGGTGAGGGGAGCTATCACTGGAGGCACGACCAGGTCCTCAACAAGTCCATCACTGAGGCAATCAGCAAGGGGACCAGCAACAGCAGATACGCCACTGCTACATCCAAGAAGATTGTATTTGTCAAGGAGGAAGAGAGCGGAGAGAAGTTCCCAGAACTGCTCTGTTTGATTGCTTTCCACAGCACGAGACTGGGTGATGACAGTTGATCTGGCAAGGCAGCTGAAAATCCCAACACATATCATCCAGTCCTCATAGAGACCAGATATCACCTTGGTCTCTGAGACCACAAGACAGCTCATCTTACAGGAGTTGACTGTGCCTGGGGAGGAGAGAATGGAGGAGGCGCAAGAGAAGAAGAGGGTGAAGTACCAGGAGTTGGTGGAGGACTGCAGCAGGAATGGGTGGAGGACCAGGTGCATGCCAGTGGAGGAGGGCAGTAGGTCAGTCCCTCAGCAAGGCCTACGGAACCTTGGGCATTACGGGATCAAGCAGGAGAAGAGCCATCAATAACAACGTGGAGACAACAGAGAGAGCATCTAGATGGCTCTGGCTGAAGAGGGTGACCAGTGGAAAGCCAGAGGATCGATCAACCTCAGTCAGGTCGCCTGGAAGAGGGTGTCTTTTGTAAGACTCAAAACACCCGGTGATTCCAGGATACAACAGTGATGATGTGTCCAAGTGTGTGCATCAGAAGATGTATGAAAAAAAAAAAAATCACATCACAGATAAAAAGTGCTGGAGTAAAGAGATAAAGTGCTAAATGCTGGGAGAAGGCTGATTTTGATGTGTCTATTTATGACAAATGAGATGAATGATTTTATTTTTATTGATATTTTTCTTTGCACAAGGACTCTATACCTCTGTCCTGAAGGCAGGAGCTGATGGTTCTTCACAGGATGGGATGAGCCTCTATTGATTGTCCCTATTGATGCTATACTCCTGGGTCAGGCTCTAGATGTCATTCTTCTGTTTCCTGTCTGAAAAGTGAAAATACATCGTCTTCACGTGGCCTTGCCCTTCTGCCCTTTCATTTTTCCTCCTTTCATCTCCCCATCGTTTTCTTCCCCATCTCATTTTTCCTATGTTTTCTTTGTCTCTTCACATTCAATCCCCAGAGGTTTTGACACTCGTTATTACAGCAAATTGCGTGAGTGAGGAGGAGCAAAGCAGAATTTCAACCCTCACTTGTTTGAATTCACCGTGAGAGTCTCTGATCTGAGTTGTGGAAAAGGATGAACAGACGTTACTCGAGTCTGACAGTCTTACACAGGGGATTTTAATGAGACTCCCTGTAGAGAATGAACGGTGAATGTAGCCTAATAATAGTTTATGCATAACAAAAAAAACAATATGTCAAACTAACACTTTAACCTACTGGAACATCGGCTGCATTTCTTATAATGTGGCAGAAAATTACTGTATTTTAAGTGGCACTTCCCAGGGTGACTCAGGCCATTCCATGAAAAAGAAATTAAAATTCACCTTGCAGCTCAAGGTGGATTTATATTGAAATGATTCTTGTGTTTATTTCAACAGCAGATGCTTCATTGGAATTCATCATATTCGTTGCGCAACGGCGGAAAATTGGGATCCCATGTGTGCTTTGTGAAAGAGTCAAGCAGAGAACTGCTGAAAATCAGCTGCAATCCATCGCCCACTCAGCTACGCTTGGCAAAGAGGCATAAAGCCAAGAAGAATGATGAAAAGAAGAGAGGAGACATCATTTCTCTTTTGCTTTAGCAGAATACAGAACTTCAATATACATATAATTTCAAGGAGTTAAACACCCTCACGCCCTGCATTGCACCTGCACACGTGTGTCTATTATTATTATTTTCTATGAGCTTTTTGATTATTTGCAGGGATTTGTATTTATATGATTTTCTTCTTGTTTGCTGTTTTCTTTCACTCATATATGTTTTTAATGTTTCATTGTTTTTGTGTTCTTTGTAATTTCTATGCTTCCCCACACGGCCATTTGAGGAGAGGGAATCTCTTTGACTTCCTCTCCCAATGTT
Source organism: Lucifuga dentata (assembly GCA_014773175.1). NCBI lineage: Eukaryota > Metazoa > Chordata > Actinopteri > Ophidiiformes > Bythitidae > Lucifuga > Lucifuga dentata. The sequence goes on from VXCM01001280.1 coordinate 138,650, forward strand.
TCATCCATTTTTTCCTTATATAATAAGGTTTTTTAGGGAGTTTTTCCTCGTCTTAAGCTGTGTTCAACAGACCTCGGAAGTCGAATTTTTCCCATTTGGAAGTTCCAACTTCCAACCTCAAACCGTTCCAGCCAAATGTAATCAAAAAAGCATATCTGTGATATATTCTGACTGTTTTCTTTCAATTTCACACAAAAAAAAAAATACTTTATTTGCCTGTTAGCTGATCATTTCCATTCACAAAACTCGCTTCCACAGGCGCTGCCATGTTGAGTGACGTCATACTCAGTAAGTCGGGGTAGATAATTTTGTCTGGGTTTCCCAGCTGGAGCTCTGGCTTCAAGTGCCATTCCAACGCATTTTTCCAAGTAAGAAGTCAGAAAAAATCTGAGTTCTGAGATCTGTCGAATGCAGCATAAGAGAGCTTGGGCTGGGTCGGGAACCGTTAATGTGCGAGCCTGTAAAGTCCTTTGAGACATTCTATGTGATATTGGGCTACATAAATAAACTTGACTAGTAAAAAACTACCACATTGCTTATATGCCAAATACCTGAAGAGTTCACCAACTCTCTGGAAAGGTGCAGCTGTTCTTTTTGGCACATAAAAAGTACGGCTCATCTGTCATTGTCAGAAACTCCATAATACTTTGAGAACCCATTTTCACACCAATTAGGTGTCCGTTGGCTGAAAAAAGTTGGAGATCACGGTCCTTCTCAGTCCCCCGACACTCTCAGCAGCTAGTGTGATATAATCAGCAGGGAACAATCGTCTTAGACATCAGTCGGCTAAAGTGGATAATCAGCTGAATTTACCAGTAAAGACTGAAAGTCCACCATATGCTCGTCTGAGTCCAAGCCTGACCGAGCTTTCGTGAGCATGACACCTTGCAAGCTGTCAGACCAGCAAACCGCTGCGGAAAGGTTCAGAATGATGGAGGCTTAGTGGTTTTGAGTCACTTATTTTGCAATATGGTCAGCTGAATGGCCTGTGGGTTACTTTGCATTAAAAATCTGTCCATGCTAGAACAGATCCCTGCAACCTTTCAGGTAATGGACTCAGAAAACACGATAAAGGTAAAACTGTCTTTACGGAGTTTGTCAGACAAAAGGTACAGAACTTGACAGCAGTCTCAGAATGTTAAGTAAGTAAGTAAAGTTTATTTGTATAGCACCTTTCAAGAGTAAAGGTCACAAAGTGCTTCACAATATAAAATACATACAAATGAAAACGGCACACTACCTAAGAAATATACAAATAAATACAATATACAACAGAAAGAAGCTAACCAAAAGCTAGTTTAAAAAGATGGGTCTTTAGCTGCTTTTTAAGAATCTACTGATCTCAGGCTTGGTGAGAGAGAGTTCCTAAGTGTAGAAGCTGTGACCTCAAAGGCTCTGTCACCTTTGGGTTTGAGCCTCAAATGAAGAATGACAAGTAGACCCTGGTCTGAGGATCTGAAAATCCTGCCCAGAATATAGGACTGTATGAATTCCACAATGTAAGAAGGTGTTTGGCCATGCAGAGTTCCGAGAGTTAAAACCAAAGTCTTAAATTGGACCCTGAATTTGATGGGAAGCCAGTGCAGGGAAATGGATAACGGCATGACATGGGACCACTTAGAGGATTTAGTCAGAATCTTTGCTGCAGCACTTTGATCAACTTGAAGATGTGTATATTCTATATTAAGTATTAACATGAATGGGCTGAATGTGAGGTCAGAGGCAGGCTGGGTCAAAACCAAAAGGGAAGAGAAATAATCAGGCAAGAATCCAAAGAGGCTAGACAAAGTTCTCAGGCTTCAGGTAGACAAACAGACAAATTTGACAGGGGCAGAATCAGAAAATGAATAATTAGGCAAAGTTCAAGCCTCAGAATAAACAGAAGAAGAACGCTCAAGCAAACTCAAGAGACGATCTGGAAACAGCCAGAGAAACAGAGTGGGAATAGCAGCAGGTGTGGATGTCAGGTGACCGGGTGAGTGTGGAAAGCGCTTGTGAGTGATAACTAGTGGATGAAAGAGAAACAACAGGCTCTGAAAAGAGATGAGTTGGTGACAGAGAGAACAGACTATGAAGAGTAATGAGGCAGATTACTGTGATGGATCCTCTTTGCTAACGGAGATACATGACTCAAACGCAAGATGAAAGTCTCAAATGCACAAAAAAGTCTCCTCCCGACCTCCCCTCCATCCTATTTTTCTCTGTGATACTCCAAAACCTAAGTTGTCTTCTCCTCTCCTCTACTTTCCCAAACCTCTCATGTACCCTCCTGCTCCTTTCCTCCTCTTCTCTCCTCTCCTCCCATCCTCCTCCTCACACTTCCAGTTAGGAATGGATAGGAGAAGAGGAGGAGGAAAATAATTTGGGAGGCACCTGTGGAGCTGGAGAGAGAAACATCAAAACACTTCCCTATTCCAGTCATACCTCCAACAAAGCTGCAAAAGCCAACTTTTTTTTTTTTTTTTTTTTAAACAGAAACTGTATCTGTATTGTTTTGAAATACACATAGTGGCAGCCAATCAAGCTGATTGGCTGATGGAAGCAAGACGAGAGGAGAATATCTTCATCCTTTCTGTGAATATTGAGTAAATAAATAAGTAAATGAATACTGAGTGAATAAATACTAACTGCTCTGTGCACTGCCTGCTTAATGCAGAGAGGCCACATCTGACTGAAAGCTGCTCTGTATTTTCCCTATGCAGCTAATCAGCTGACTGATTTCAGGTGTGACACCTGGGCAGGCGGGCGAGAGAGAGAGAGAGAGAGAGAGAGAGAGAGGCCTGAGGCATGGAGGGTGTACTCATGCTTTCTTCTGTCTCCCGTGTGTGTTTCCTGCAGGAGCCTGTTTCCTTCCACAGTTCAAAGACATGCAGGTCGACTAGAAAGTCTAAATTACCCACGGATGTGACTGTGATTATGAATAAATTTGTCAGTGTGTGTGTGTGTGTGTGTGTGTGTGAGAGAGAGAGAGAGAGAGAGAGAGAGAGAGAGAGAGAATGCTGTGCAGTCAAAGCAGAATGTCAGAATTTTCCAGTTGAAAATTCCAACTTCAGACGTCCAAGTGTTGCAGCATCCATGAAGCCAAATGTAAACTAAAAACATGACTTAATAAATACTATAAGATAAATCAAATACTGTTACAGGACTGTTTGTTTGGACTGTTTTACAATAAATATGTGTTTGATTTTCTGCTCTCTGGATGTTTGTAAGTTACTAATGTGGATATTAAACATTTGTACAGAGAAATTATTTTGCTGAAATTATTAAGACTTACCTAATGACAGTTATCTCTACACTACAGAAGATAACTAGCAATATTAACATATTTTGACATCAGTCTACATAACAACAGTTTTATTTTATTTACTGTATAATGTTTTTTAATTTCAATGTCATGCCAGAAAATTGACTTTATTTGGCTGTTAGCTGATTATTTACATCCACAAAGTTCGCCTCCATGGGCACCACCATGTTTAGTGACATCATCTTTGTTGAAGTCGGGGTAGATGGATTTGGTCTGAGTTTCCAAGTCGGAGCTCTCTGACTTCAAGTGTCGTTCCAACACATTTTTTATGTAGGAGGTTGGAAAGTTTTGAGTTGTCTGGAGCACAGCATATGACCAGGATATGACCTGTCCATCACCCAGTGAATGCTGGGAAAGGTTCTCAGAGCCCCGCACAGGACAAACAAGTAGAAAATGGATGAATGGATATTTAATATCAAACTTCATAATAATAACCTATTTCAGATNCAAACAAGTAGAAAATGGATGAATGGATATTTAATATCAAACTTCATAATAATAACCTATTTCAGATTCACCCAAACTGTGTGTTACATCATGCTCTAAGCCAGGTTTGGTGAAGATTGGAAATCATTGTGTTCAGGCAGAAATGGGTTTGACGTGCACAGATGAAGTCATCTTGAGTCAAGGAATGTTTTTTTGAAAAATTGCTTCTATGTTTCAAGGTTCATGAGTCAAAAAAACTGAAACATGAGGTTCTTAGCAAATGGCTTAATGGCTGACTTATTGTGATTATTATTATCAGCCTACAGAATAAAAACCTTGACTGATAGCCTAAACTTACCTGTAGCCAAATTTCACTGCGTGCTGTTTCTGGTAGCTTTTGAGAAATCCCACCAAAGAAAGAGGTAAACATGATAAAAACATAATCTACTTATAAAAATAATAAAATGCAGATTTTCATCAACTCTCAGCATCTTTATTTGCTTTAAATGTTTTTGTAGAACAGTTCAGGTGAGTAACTGCACCTAGACTTCTCTGGCAGTCCCTCGCTGTTTTGCAAACAGCAGAGAGGAAACGTACGTGCACATAGAAGGAGACAAAACAAATCCTGGAACTGGAATAAACTTGCATAAAGAAGCAGATTTGTTGTTTGCTCAGTGGAACAGAACTTCATTTGTCTAAACTCTCGCTTGTCTCAGGTAAATTACTTTGCATCTGTGGCAGCTTACACATTTTTCTCACCGTGCTTTCTGCTCCATTCAAACCTGCTACTTCAGACCAGTTTGGATGCAACTGTGTTGTTATTTCAGTAATCTGCTCAGGGAAAAATTTGAAGGAACTTTCATGGAAGGAGAACTGAAAATGCTAAAGAAACTATTATTAAATATAAGTAAAACTAAATTTATATTGTTTGGTAAATGTAATATAAATACGACAATAAAAATTGCACATAAACTATGTTAAATCAAAAATATCGAAAACTGTTGCAATATTATATAAAACCAAAGACATTTTGAAACAGCAGTCATTACATATGTTGTATGGTTCTCTCATAAGTCCATACGTGTTATATTGTGTGGAGATATGGAGAAACACTTATAAAGCAAACATAAATTCTGTTTTTTACTCCAAAACTGAGACATACAGAGCTGACAATTATGACCAAACCAATCAGCAATTCATTAATTCACAAATCTTAATTTAAAAAAAAAAAGTTTAAAACACTACCAATAATGCTTACAGCAAAAAAAAAAAAAAAAAAAAAAAAAAAATGCACCACTTACAGGTTGCATCCAAAAGCTGTTTTCAAGGGAAAGTAAGAATGGATTAAGGGGAATTTGTAAATTAGAAAAATCAAAGGTTAAAGGTCAGGATCTTTTTTTTTTTTTAACCTGTCTGTATATATAGTTCTAGTGTGCGCAAGACCGGCACACACCATTGAGTATATACACAATTTAATCTCACAACAGACAGATTGCATGCTTATGCTTGTGTGTGTGTGTGTGTGTGTGTGTGTGCGTGCACGTGTGTGCACGCGTGTGTGTGTGTGCATGAGCCACCACCAGTCCTCTTAGGAGTTCGCTAACATGTTTATTTATATCTAGAAGCTTAAAGACACATGTTAAAATACATGTATGTCTGGTTTGGGGGTTAAATTGTGGAAAAAGGTAAAAAATGAACTAAAAATGTTTGCAGCAACGATGTCAGTTTAAATGGAGGCTTAAAAATCATGTAACGTGGCAGTGGTGCCTAAAGATTAGAGACGCTTGTGACTGGAGGGTCGCTGCTTCAATCCCTGAACTGGCAGGAGAAATAAGGGCTAGAGAGATGAATGAGAGCATCTGTCCCTCATTATCACCACCAGCCCAGTCAGAATTCTCAAAACGTTTTGCTTCTCTTTTGAATGAATGTAATTCTGGCATAAATGTGATGAATGTTTTGGCTCGTTGTCCTGTTGAAGAATGAAATTTTGACCAATAATTGATAAACTGGATGGAATCGCATGTCTTTTAAGGATGGAATTCTCTTTCTTCATAATTCCTTTAATTTAGGCCAAGTCTCCAGATCTCCCCCCCCCCCCNCAGTACATTAATCCAAAATGATGTGGGAGAAGGCAGACAGCAGCTATTGAATAGAATGTTAAAACACATCAGCAGGGGGTGAAACACAACAGGAGTGCTGCACTAATACAGACTGATGCCTTCATGAAAAATCATTTCTGTAGCCAGAGTGGCTACATAATGTGCTACTGTTGACTAATTCTTCTTCAAAACTAATTAGTTACATTTATTTTATATCATTTTTATATCATTTCCTGTGTAATAAATTGTGATGATGATTTTTTTTTCTTTTTTTTTTTTTAATTTGGGGG
>VXCM01001280.1:157938-231617 GCA_014773175.1 Lucifuga dentata
GGGGGGGGGGGGGGGGGGGATTAGCATCGCCGAGTCATTTCAAACTGAGATCTGGCTGCCAGAACAGCTTATTCAGATAAGACATGTGACTTTGAAAAGTCTCAAGTGGCATCAGAGGAGGTGGAGACGAGTGTGTCGTTTGATCTTCTGCTGTGTGTGCATAAGATAAAGAAAGAGAGAATGTGTGTGTTTGTTTGCATGTGTACATAGAACCATATGGTGTACTTTTTCTTGAAGGAATTTCATGCTTATTTCATGCTTTTTTTGCACGGTGCACTGATTGTTGTAACTTTAAAAATGTTAAAGGAATAAAGAATGGAACAAAATTATAGAAATCTATTCGGCAAAAATCTATCTATCTATCTATCTATCTATCTATCTATCTATCTATCTATCTATCTATCTATCTATCTATCTAATCGATTGATTGATAATACACCTTTAACTAAATTCCTCTATGTTGAAACTCTGTGTTCAAGTCCAAATTGATCAAGTCAATGTTAGAAATTGAAAGTTTTATTCACCAAGGCAGCATTTAATTGATCAGAAATTACAGTCAATATATTGACAATGTTATAACATTCTTTTTTTTTTTTTNTTTTTTTTTTTTTTGATAGAATTCATAGAATCTATTTGTCAAACTTCACATTCATCAAAGAATCCTCCGTTTTGCAGCAGGTATGGCTTTGCAAAGCAGACTTGGCTTCTAAGCATCAGTTTTTGAGGATATCCAAGGGGAAATTTCCGCCGGCACCTTCTGTAGCTTTTCCCAGCAGGGCCTTATTTTTTTTTTTTTTGCAATTTTACAATGGAATTCATCCCATAACAGCCTGGTAGTCTTTAGATCTGGGGATTGTGCAGATTGTTGTCCTGCTGTGTGATGGAAGTTGTACCAATCAAGTGCAGATCACAGGGGATGGGTGACATTGAAAAACATTCTGTGTAAATCTCCTAGCTTACCAGCACCAAAGCAGCCACATATTACTTTTCCTCCGTCATGCTTGACAGAAGGCATCAGGCACTCCTCCAGCATCCTTTCATTTGCTCTACGTCTCACACATATTCGCCTCCTTGATCCAAAAGTCGCAAGTTTAGACTCGTCCATCTATAATTTTGTGATTCGCCCTCTCAGACAGCGGCAGACACCTTTGTATGAAATCTTCAGTTTCTTGGTAATCTGACACATGCAAGACACCGACATGTGTGGAGACCAACATATTTCGTGAAAATGCTGTTTTTGTTTTGCTATTTTTGAACACAGAATCAAACTGTAGGAATGCCAGCAATCCAAGTAAAAATAATTTACCTGCTTAATTGAACAGAATAATGACTTTCAGGCGTGCTAACCCAATTACAAATATGTCTCTAATACACACTTAGCATTTAAACATGATTAATTAAAGGTGAGCTGAAAGAGGTCAGTTGGACACGAGAGTTGTGGCTGCTGAAAATGGGACTTTTCTGTTTTATGTGAGTAATTGGTTATAAATCAGTTGTTTCCAGCACCATTAAAATCTTGGCTATATATTCACATCAATTTAATGCTACTTTGGTGAACAAAAGTATCACTTTCTGCCTAAAACCAAAAACACATTTAAAATATTTCTATCTGAAACTATAATATCTATCTATCTAAACTATATTTGCTATCATATTTTTGTCAGCCTCTTCAAAAGTAACACCAATCTCAAGTAAGAAAAAAAAATTCTATGATATGCTGCTAATAGGTAAAATTTGGTTTGGATCTGGATAAAAACTATATTGTTTCTACTAAACTACTATTTCTTGTGACAAATAAAGATTACTTCCTGTTATTGTTATATGTTTCTTATTTTCCGCTCTTTAGGGCAGCATTCAGGTGCAGTGGTTAGTAAGTCCTGTTTAAACCCTGCTGGCCTGGTGGTTAGGACGGGTCAAATGCAGAGGAAGACATAAGTCTTGGTTAAACTTTCTGTCGTGGACAGCGCGCACACTTCCAGAGAGTGAAGGCATTTTATACTTAGCACTAGGGATGAGCGAGTACACTATTATCCGTATCTGTATCTGTTCAACCAACTAAAGTATCTGTATCCGTAACCATACTCAGATGGATGGGGCTGAACCTGGAGAGTTAAGAATTGCTAGCTAATTGGCTAGAAGCTTGAAGCTAGTAGAAATGTGCGTTTTTGTATCAGTATCTTCTATGTGAATGTCCACAGTAAATGAATGTGTGTTTGTTTAGCTGTGGACTTAGAATAACCTTGAGCTGAATCTGAGAACAGCAAACTATAGCTAATAGATGCTACTATGCTAGTGTGGACAGAGCGGCTGTGAGTCATGTGTAGAGAGGAGCTCTGTGATTGGCTGCCTGGACGATCACGTGTGGACACAGTGTTAGTAAGCGCTACCCAATGAGATTTTTTTCTTTAACGACTATGGATATGACACATTTTACTCGGATGATACTCGTGCTCGTAAAAAGTGCATTATCCATAACGGATACTCATTTCATCTGAGCGCTTGGCTCATCCCGACTTAGATATTCTCTGTTGTAATATTCTCTGAAACAACAGGGGGCAGTATAGAGAAAATACTATGTCAAGCAGGAAGTTGTCAACAAAGAGCTTCCAAACTTTACTGCAAAACTTTAAAGCTTGTATCTTTGTCCAGTGCAGTTGCTATTCTGTTCCATGAGTTTTTGGCCTTTTAACCTCTCCGTGACGAGTCATAAAGATGTTTGTATCGATGCACCAGACACACCATGCCTACATGTGATTTTTTTTTCTAAGCAGCGTGAACCAAACAAATGTGATTTTTTTTTTTTTTTTTTTTTCTTCATATTAGATTTGGGCCACTTGCATACAGAATGTGGTCCTGCATCTGTTTCATGTCTGATCTTTGATATCTGGCTATGTGACTGCTGTATAAACGGTCAAATCAGAATTCATGTGGATTTTTTAAAATCTTACTTCTCTGCTGCATGTCACTGTCGCCATCATTCAGTGTCTTCAGCTCACAGCCTGGTAAAAATAAATATGGAGAACAGATACAGCAGCTTAAAGGGTCATTAGAGAGATGAGGAGAAGCTTCCATTTGAGCTAAACTAGAGGAACAAATTGTAACCAAACAGTTTTTTAAATGAATTGTGTGAGAAATGGCTGAACAGGGTTACATTTTTATCATTTGAAATTTTGGGTTGTTGTTCATGGGATCTGGAGATCATGGTTTTTTGGTTAAATGTGTGCCTTGTAAGACAGAATTAAAGAAAAAAAGATCAGATCTGACTTAAAAACCAGAAGTGAGCATTAAGGCCTCTAATGCGAATGTGTGTATGGGATGTTCCCTTCTAGTTGTTATGCATAGAAAAAAATTGAACCTATTTTTCCATTTTTACCTAATTTTTCAAAATTAGGCATGCTGTTGTTTAATGTTGCATTTTCACCAGTTTTACTAAATAATATGAACATGTTTATAGTATATATTTTAAAATTATTCCTTTGTGATATAATTATTAAAGTGTTTAAAGTAGGTACTCTTTTTTTCATTATCTGATAAGCCTTGATATTATTGTAAGGGCAGAACAGTTGTAATGCAAATCTGTTTCAATAATTCACGTTAAGACAATAATTTGCAAATTTAATCTGTTAATGTGTTTCACATTCAAGAACATAGCGGTCTGCCCAGTGTGACTGAATGTGACAGTCAAATCCAATCAGGGAGGAAGTGTGAATAAGCCATCTGAATCAAAGTGACAAGCATACACACACACACACACACACACACACACACAAAGAGAGAGAGAGAGAGACAGAGCGAACCTTTCCTGTTCTTTGTACTATTTCAACCTTGAATTTGTCCTTTTATCTATTTCTGCTGCAGCAACTCTCCTTCTGGCTGGGAAAACACTTTAAATTCTAACAAACATTAAACCTAAACCTAAGCATTCATCCTTGATGAGCAAACCAATCTTTTTAACGTCTTGTCCTAAAATGAAAGTAGAAAGTGCTGCACTGCAACATGAGACATCTTCAGACGATATTGCCTAAATATGTGCCAAGCCCCAAAACCAAAAGGTTTTGGTGCTTGGCAACTAAAGGAGTTGAAGGAAATCAGATATAATTTTCTGATCATAATTGTTGGGTTTCTTTCTCCACTACTTCATATCATGATATCAGATCTAACATAAGTAATTCCTCCATCACAAGGCAATTAACGTCTTTCTCCAAAACAAACCTTTGGGCAGTTAGTTAGCTGCCCAAAGGCCCTTGCAGAAGGCCGCTACCACTGGCAGCATGATCAAGTGCTGAAAGCAGTTGCAGAGTCGGTAGCCTCAGCCATTACCACCAGCAAACACCATCGCCCAAAGTTGATCACCACCTTTATTAAGGCTGGAGGAGAAAAAATCTCACAACCAAGATCAGCAACTGGCCTCCTCGCCTCAGCAGCCGACTGGCAACTGAGAGTTGATCTTGGCAAGCAGCTGCGGTTTTCAGAACACATCGCCTCAACAACCCTCCGTCCAGACTTGGTCATCTTTTCTGATTCCACCAAACAAGTGATCATGGTAGAACTCACTGTACCCTGGGAGGACGCATGGACAAAGCCCAAGAGCAAAAACGTGCCAAGTACCAGGAGCTGACGGAGCAGTGCAGGAGGCAGGGCTGGAACACCCGCTGTGAGCCTGCGGGTTTGCAGGCCGGTCACTCTGCAGAGTCTTCACAAAGCTGGGGATAGTGGGGCTGGCTAAGAGGAGGGCCATCAAGAATATTATCAGTGCCACAGAGAGAGCCACTAGGTGGCTCTGGCTGAGGAGGGAGGCCCCGTGGTCAACTGCTGCTGGGATGCAAGCCTGGGACTGATCACCCCCAGCTGGGTCGCCTGGGTGAGGGTGTCTGATGTTTGAAAAGACCTGAAACACCCCATGACCCCAGGATACATCACTGATGATGCATCCCAGCACATCCACAGGATGTATTTTATAAGCCTCCATCACAAGGCAATTCACGTCTTTCTCCAAAACAATGTTTTGTTTTGTTTTGTTTTGTTTTAATCTAGAACTATCTGGCTGTCCATTTACACCCTCAAAACACATTTAAGATTTTTTTTTTTTTTTTTTTTTTAATCTCTTCAGCCCAGAATCAGAAAAGCATTATTACAGGACCCTCAACTTCATTTCTGCTCATGCCTATAAGGTGATTTTATGTATTTATTTAACCTTTATTTAACTAGGAAGAGATTCAGAATCTCCTTTGTAAGGGAGACCTGGCCAAGACAGAAATGATGGCAACATTTATTAAATACAAAACGTTAAATGGCTTTACCATTAAAAAGCTTCCTCACAGACAACATTGAATCATTGATCAACAAGACAATTCTGCTTTTATCAGCAAACTTGGTGATGATTTTTTTAAGGCAATGTCAGTCTGTCTGTTGATCGGATACTTGGTCTGAGCAAGATGTCACAACACCAGCTGGATCGCTAGGTATTCATGGTCCCCAGAGGATAAATCCATATAAAACCTAATCTTTCATCTGCCATGTGAAAGGTCACAGAATGTCACATGAGCCAGATGTGATTTTTTTTTTTATATCAGATTTGGATCATATCCAACAATGGCTGGATTGCTAATACTTAGACCAAAATACGCTAAGGACATTCATAGACTCCAAATGATGATTCCTTATCTTATTGATGACTACCTATCTGCTGATCTTTGATTTAGCTTAGCACCACATCAGCCAGAATCTCCACATACACACAAGAAATATGAAAATGTAACGGGTAGATTGTCATGAAATTTACCGAGCACATTTCTGCTCCCAATTGGATGAATCTTTTGTAATTTGGACACTTCAAAATAGAGCAGCATTACAGTTGTCAAAGAAAAGACTCTGGGAACTGTTGTCTCAACTTTATTAAAACAGTGCTGTTAGCCGTATGAAAAAAAAAAAAAAAANAAAAAAAAAAAAAAAGAAAAGTCATAGCTCTTAGCTTAGCTTTTTTGTGAAGCATTTGGTGTGTATGTCCTCACAAAATCATACTATGTGTTCTCAAGATGCAAAAAATTGTGGCGGCAGTAATGTCAACCAAAATGACATCAGCAGTGCAGCAACAGTCACAAGCAGAAAAATCACCAAAAGGGTTTCATTTAATGACCTCACATTCCTTTTCCTTTGTGCTGCTGCTGTTTCTTTTGCCTCCTTTATTCTCACTATCTTTTTTTTCTTTTTTTTTTTACACTGTTGAGCAAAATCTGAAGTCATTGTTTAAGGATTTAAGGACCTGAGTGGATGTAGTATCCTCCAAACTGACATAAAGTACACTAAAGAGTATGTCAACAACGTGTGTGCAGGTATGTACGTAGCTAAAATCAAATAAGCCCCTGTCCTTACAGTCTCCCTTTCAGGGACAACATGCTCAGCAAAAGTCAAGGAAACCAGCCATTTACATTGAGAAATATGATGTGTACAAGTTTGGTGTAATTGGAACTATCAAGAAACAGCCATGAACTCACCTGAATCGATTCAGGCGATGATCCACAGGAGACCCTGAATATCCACAGTAAATTTTGGTTCCTGCCGTTACTCATCTTGAGTATAGTTGATAGTTTGACCTTGAGGGTGGTGCAACAGGAAGCTCAGAAGTCTTTAAAATGGAAAAGGTCCATTCTTGTGGAGGTTAAATGTGCTCTGTAAATGTTAAGGGAATCATATCAATTAGAATTTGTTATTTCCCGTACAAAACTGCAAAATGTCTGCTGATGGTGGCATTTAAAGATCACAAGGGCCACCAAAATCATTAGGATCCATCCTTTGCGGACCACAATGTTGCACAGCATGGTTGACAGGACGACAGACCAACCAAATGTTCTCATTTGATGATTTCAGGGAATTTACTGGCTGTGAAATTTAATAATTTAATCAATCATTTCATTGATCTTAACTGTTTTCCCAATCCTCTATGCTAAACTCCAAATCCATTAAGCTGTTTTAGCTCCTCCATTCTATTCTTATTCACAACTCATCCTATTTTGATACTTTTTTCCCCCCTCAGCTTCTGAAGTAATGACCATGGTTTAATGGTTTATGGTCAGATGGGGCTTTAATCTGCTTTCAGTTTCTGCAAAAGAAAAAACAGGTCAAATAGTAGCAAAAATTAGCACCCAAAGACGATCAACAATTATTCAGAAACTTTTCCGGAACTGAGGTCAAGCCATTTCAATGCTTTAAAGGAGCATACCTGCGATCGTGCATATTTGAGCCCAATATATACAGTCCACATACATGTTATGTTATGGTGTACTGACAACCATTTCCCAAAATATACTAATTTAGCTGTAAATTTTAGAATTTTTTTCCTACCTTCCAGACCACCATCGGCTTTAGTACATTCTAGAACATTATTAAAATGAGCTTGTAGAGATTTGAAACACGTCTGATATACATAATCCACCACAGCGAACAACATGTCTATTAGGTTTTTTTTTATTTTATTTTTTGCCAAAGCAACTTTATTTAACTGATCCGACATGGAGCTGCATGGAATACGATGTATTTCTCCACAGGGAAATATAGTCCAGGAGAAGACGGCTTTTACCGAGAAATTAAAATGACCTTGCCTTCTACGATCATGCAGAAGTGTTAGAAGGCAAAACACGGAATTTTAAGGTGCGTCTATCACCTGGGAACGTTTGATTTACAGAGATTAGGGGATTTGAAAAAATAATAGGAAATTAAGTACAGTTTTATTTTTGGAAATGGTTTGTCAGTAACCTAATATATATGTAGGTTGTATTTTGGGTTCAAACATGCATGATCGCCAGCATGCTCCTTTAAGATGTACTGAACAGATGTATGTTTGAAAGTTTGACAGAATGGAAAACAAAAGAAAATCTGGGATTAGTCAATTCTACCAAATACTGTACAATCTGTCCACAGAACAGGTTTGATAATGAAATATGGAGAAAATATAATCAGTGTGAAAATTAGGACAAGACAAAAATATGTTGGATTGACATTCTATATATTTGTTTATAGAGCTTCATAGCCAATATTCTCTCCTCATACAGTATGTCAATGTTATAATTTAATATCAACTTGATTAAGTACATTGATTTCTAACCCCTTAAATAACTTATGGAGGTATGAACAGAAACCTTCACAGTTTAAAGTCCATTCCAAAGCTCAGTATAATTAAAATGGTATTATTAGTATAATAGCTTTATGGTAAAAACAAAATTGATAAAAAATCAGAAAACAAATGTTTTATTTCTTTGTCAGGAACTGGCTTTATTTGCATTTTTGAGTTGTTATTATGATCATGATTTGATAAACTAATGATTATCTTAAATGCAAAGAGAAATGAGATAATTTTTGAAGCTTTTTTTATTATTCTGTAGCATTTCCTCCCAGTCAGTCTGTACATGTCGCTAAATGTTCCTCTTGTGGAGCAGACTGAGACTGGATTTTGAAAAGGAGAGAGTCGGAGAGATCTTTCCATCTCTGGAGCTTCAAGATTCATGCATAAAATCACAATCAGGATAAAGTTGCACGCAAATTCTTTTTCATATGCTGTGAAATATGTCGCCGTTTGGTTTCAGGTTGTGTTTTTGCACCTGTCAGATTGTTGACCTGATTGAGCGAACGCTGCACAGCTCTGCTCGCTCACCGAGAAATATGAGAAAAAAAAAAAAGCTGCAAATTTGTTTTCATAATTGTGGGAGAGTGAGCTTTTTGATGAGTGTTATAATAAGCGGGTGGATGGTGCGAGTGAGTCAGCGTGCATGTGCAACAACACCTGTGAGTCTTTCTCATTCTGCAGCCTGCGCCCTCAGGGCCCGTACAGACTGTCAGAGAAGAAAAAAAAAAAAAAAAAAAAAAAATGGAGAGTCAGACAGAGCTCACGAGCAAGGAAGGATGTATGATCGTATCTGTGTGCATGTATGTATGTATATATGCTAATGTGAGGGTTTGATGGATGTGATAATCAGAGGGATGTGATTGTGCCAAAAGATAAGCTGCTGTGATGTATGAGGGAGACGGACTCTTAATAAGCTGTGTCTCAGGGCCGTTTCTGACCACTTTGGCGTCCTAGGCGAGACATCCGTTGGCACCCCTTCACTCTCATTCTCCAAAATACATAGGAGAAAATAAAACAGTTTTAGTCTTAACTTATAACACACTGTAATCAGTGTTAAATCTTATTGTCAACAACGCTTCATTAGGAGTCTACCTTATTGTGTATTTTTGTCACAAGGAGGCACTACAGAGTGACTACAGCGTGCCAAAAGTATGTCACCCCCTGTATTTTTGTGTAAACTTTACCAAAGTACCACTCCAAGCACAACATAATTCATTTATTAGTATTTTACAAGTAGTTGAGTATATTTCAGAATATTCAACTATTTTTTAGGACTTGAATTTAGATTTCAGAGAGGTAATATGACTGCAATATTTCTACAAGTCAGTGAAAACACATGAAAACCATTTGACCTCTGACCCTACCTCAAAGAAGATGTTTTAACTTCCTGTTTGATCTCTACTAATAATGTTGGTATTCTTCTTCAAATCTTAACAATATGTCACAAGTGTCTTCCTACTTTACACTATTAACAACTACTGGCTTTTTTCAGTTGTACTCACTCTAACACACCAAAAAAAATACATTTTGTTGTGTTTAGAGTGGTATTTTAACTCAGAAAAAAAAGTTTACACAAAAGTACAGGAGGGTGCAGTACTTTTGGCCAGCGCTGTAGGTGCAAATCAGAAAGTGAAAAAGTGCTTTTTGTTTGTCAAAACAAATGTCCATTGAAGTACGATTTATGAAATGAATTAAACATTGCTTAGTTCTAACTTTAAACAAAATGTAACTTCATGCTGTGATTTCTGTAGATAAGTGGGGAAATTCACATGTTGCAGCAACAAAGAACTCAAAAATATAAAGCAGGAAAAACTGACAGATTATACAAGATAACAGAACAGTGAAAATCAGAAACTTTGCTTTGCACGAGTATACAAGAATAGAATAACTGACTATTTCTGTTGTATTTTTAATAGCTTACAAGTTATAGTACAGACTCTGATGATGATGATGAAGAGGATGACTCTGGTGGTGAGGAAGATGAAGAGGACAAAGGCAGAGCAGAGGACAAAGTGGTGGAAGCNATCCTAACTATTTACAGCACATATCACTGTATGATTTACAGAAATACTGCAGATCAAAAAGCAGCAACTAAAGCAGCAGCAGCTCTCTGAGGATGTTAGACAGTCTGATAGCAGAAAGGACAAAGGACCTGCAGCAGTCTCCTTTCTACACTTTGTATTGAATTTGTGCCAGCCCAACAAAATGATAATACTCTTACTATAAACATCTATTACTTGAACGACATAATACTTTTTAAAGTACATTTATAATTAGCAACTAGCATGCTAAGTTTAAATTATTGTTGTGGTAAATGATGATAAGTTAAAACAGGGTCATGTCGTTGGCTAACATTTATCCAGCTACAGTAATTAAATTAGCTAGCTGCTAGCTTGTTAGACAACGCCATAAACACTAGATAAATAAATATAGCTGTATCTTTGTATTGAACTTTTGTGTGTGTTTTCCTCCTTTATCCTCTTCCTATTTTGATTCCCAGAGGCCATTGATCTTTTCATTATGGTTTTTTTTTTTACTTTAACTTCGCTCGTTGTTGTTACTCATTCACTCCTTCTAACTGCTAATACAGTGTTACCTGCTCAGACTCCGCCCCCACCCTGCTGCTGTTTACCTGAAGNTTTTTTTACTTTAACTTCGCTCGTTGTTGTTACTCATTCACTTCTTCTAACTGCTAATACAGTGTTACCTGCTCAGACTCCGCCCCCACCCTGCTGCTGTTTACCTGAAGTTTGGAAAATATGCAGGTCGTTATGATACTTCTCCATCTCCTGCTGGGTGGTGTCGGAATTCCAGAGAATCTGAATTCTCTGGAATTCAATTTCTCTGGAACATGACGACATGTTCAGAACATTGAACATGATTCAACGACACTGAAACAGACAATTATGCACCAAGTATAAATGTCTCGGTGTTCTGTGGAGTATAACTGAGTATGGAGTGAGTATATATAGTAGAGCTGCTGTGTGTCAGGCTGGTCTGCAGGACGCCTCTTCTCAGAACAATATGAGCTCCAAACTGTCAGCTGTGTGTGTGTGTGTGTGTTGCACCACTGACTTACAGCATTAGTGAAATTAATAAATACCACTTTTACCAGGGGACCAAGTGTAGGTAGCAGAATTATAAAATAAATTAATTGGCAAAAAAAACAAAAAAAAAAATCCTTTCTCTTTGGCGCCCCCTCTACCTGTAGGCGCCCTAGGCAATCACCTGGGCTGCCTATGCCAAAAAACGGCCCTGCTGTGTCTTAACTGAACAGTTCACTCAGAGATGAAACTCATTTTGCTTCAGGGACAAAGCTTGTCGCAGGAAAAGTGCTAGAGTGGAGGGGTGAAGGGAGAGAGAGAGAGAGAGAAACTAGTGGGAGGAGAACAAAGTGCGTGTGGTTTCAGTTGGCACATGTTATCTGTTTATGAGAAACATGTTTACTCTTTATGGTTGCCATGTGCTAAATGCGCATGCAGTTTCGTACATATGCATGCACAAGGCTTATGCATATGGATGCCATATGTTGGGTTAAAAGTGTAATTGGAGTTTGGCTATGATGTAATTGTATGATGAACTGAGAATACATCCGTATCATCTGGGAGTTTTAGTATCAAAATATGGTGATATAGTTTTAGTGTAGTTTGTTCCCTAACATTTTGCTGTTATTTTCCCTCATTATAAACCCACAGGTTCTGAGCTGTGCTGAAAACTTCATTTTTGATTTTTCCATTACTTCCATACCACGTTTTACCTCAAAATGGAACACATTTTTCCTGCCTACAATCTGGCTAGATGCACCAACAAAGCAGGAGGCGACTGAATGTGTGCTTGGCCAGCATCTGTGTTTCACAGTTCTTGGGTGTTGCTAACACAGCTAGTAAATCAGAGGGTTTTCAGAAAGGGTCCTTAAAGGACCATACAGGCGATCATGCATGTTTAAACCCAACATATTCACTTATATGTTATGTTACTGACAACCAGTTTTCAAACCATAAAACTGTATTTTAGTTTTCCTGCTATTTTTTCAAATCTTCCAATCTTTCAAAATCAAATGTTCAGGTGATACACGCACCTTAAAATTTAATGTTTTGCCTGCTCACACTTTTAGTGAAGGCATGATTATTTTAATTTCTCAGTAAAAGCTGTCTTCTCCTGGAACTATATTTCCTGGCAGAGAAATAGATCATCTTCCATGCAGCTCTGTTGGGTTGGTAAAATAAAGTTACTTTGGCAAATAAACCAGTAGATGTCTTGTTCGCTGTGATGGATTATTTATCTAAAGCGTGTTTCAAGTCTCTACAAGTTAATTTTAACAGCGTACTGGAATGAACTGAAACCAATGGTAGTCTGGAAGGTAGAAAAAAAATTCTGAAATTTACCTGGAATTTATACTACTACGCTTTCTATTTTAGGAAATGGTAGTAACATAATATGTATACAAATTGTATATCTTGGGCTCAAACTGATCCAGTCTGACCCTTTATGGATATCCTTAAAACAATGGCTTGTTTTCACTCAGTTTGCACAGCAGTGCTGCAGCAAGGGAGAACGCCTCAGGGTGGCAAAGAGCAAACTTGTTGCCTTATATAGTTATTATGGCTAATATATTGGTAAACATTTTCCTGCTTACACAATCAGCAGAAACAGTGCAACCTTAGCAACCCACTGGAGTTTTTTCTGTCCATCCAATGAATAAAAGTCCAATAGTCACTTTGCTTTCAAAAAAAATATGGATCTTAATTTTTCTAAATGAATGACTTTCTTAAGCTTCAGTTATTGTCTGACATTTAAGGTTGGTCTTAAAATCATTTTATCACAGCTTTATTAAACATGCAAGATGACAGCAGCTAAGCTTCAAATATACAGTAAATATGCAGGCCATTAAACCAAACCAATGAGCCAAAAATGTCTAAATCTCTGTAGAGCTGAAAATTTTGGTGTTAATTTTTTATTTTTTTGGTGGATTTCTCATTTCAAGTGACCCTCAAAGTTATATTCTAATGGCCAGAATGTCTTGTTCCGTCCTTGCACTTTGTGGAGAAATTAACACCTTTAGCAGGGGTGCACATATTTTTTCCAGTGCACACACACACACACACACACACACACACACACACACACACACACACAATACAGTGAGTAGTGTATGCGCTTCCAAACTCAATTCATCACAGTTATGTCCTGATGCTTAAACCTTGTGACTGCATGCAGGTAGAAGCAGGACATGGTTTTTTGGGTGCGTTCCAAGTTCTTATTTGATCGCTCCTCGCTCCTCGCTCCTTGCGTGATCCTGGAAGTCTGTTTCTGATTGGACAGATTTACTATATAGCTGATCTGTAGAGACTTAAAACACGCCTGAGATGCGTAAATCAGTCACAGATGACAAGACGTCTATTAGGGTTTTTTGTCGAAGTAACTTTATTTAACCAATCCAGCACAAAGCTGCATGGAAAACAATGTATTTCTCCACTAGGAAATATAGTCCCAGGAGAAGATGGCTGCTCATGAGAAATTAAAACAATCATGCCTTAAACAATTGTGCATAAGTGTTAAAGGGTGAAACACTGAATTTTATGGTGTGTGTATCACCTGAACGTTTGATTTAGAAAGATTAGAGGATTTGGAAAAGTAACAGAAAAACTAAAATACGTTTTATGTTTCGGAAATTGGTTGTCAATAACGTAACATGTATGTGGATTCTATATATTGGGCTTAAACTGCAAACTGGCCGGTATGGTCCTTTAATCTTGCTGAACCAAGCACTGCAACATCATGGAGGCCCCTCGCACCATGGCGTGGACGGCGTGATTGCGTCATATGTGGCGCACAGCCCCTCAAGCTCTCGCAACAATGGTGAGTATAAACCAAGCTTAATGCACCGTTACTAGGACAACAGTGGAGCCATTTGCGAGTTTTACTTTGAGCTTGGACTAAAATATAAAGACATCAGTTGGTGCTTGGGTCTACTTCACTTGCGTTATCTCGTAAAACTTTTGCGTTATTGTGCAAAAGGACTAGTTATTTTTCTTTCCTTCCACTGATATTTTTTACTCCTTAGCGGGGTAAAAAGAAAGGTTCTGTAATATTTCTTTGGGAAAGCGTGATGACATTTTTAATGCGTGGGTTGTGCAGTCAAGCCGGGTTTGAATTCTTTCCTTCATCCTGGGAGCTTTTATATCTGCTGCTCTGTCCGCTGTCTGTTTACACTGAACTCTCCGTGGCTCTGAAGTGAGTAGCTTCTTGGAGGCGGCTTAACTGAAGCATTCTGCTGAAAATGCGACACTTTAACCTGCAATGATTACAGCAATCAAAGGAACCACACAAACGCACATATGACTCCATCTCCACAATCAAGGAATGCATAATAATGCCATTAACTTCACAATGGCGTATTTTCATGAGAATGTGTGTTGGGTGGTGCAGTGATGAAAGATAAACATCATAAACACAGACAGGAGGGAAAGAATGGGAAGTGAAAATTCATTTTTACATCACCTCCATTTTATTCCCTCTCGTTTTTCTGAGCTTCAGCTCGGTTCCTGTCATCTCCTTCACCGCTAACCGTGTCACACTCGTCCACCGAGAATCCTTTACCTCCCATTTTGTTTTGTTTTCTGTCCTTCACAGGAAAGTGTTTAAGCGGAGCCGGTCCACCGGGATGTCATCTGTAAAGGGAATAAAGGACGACATCTATACCTGAACCACTCCAACATCTACTGCAGTTTGCTTCTTATCACACACACACTATCTAATCATTAAATCCATTTCCCAGATCCCTCCCAGTCCTCTGCCTTCCTTTCTACTTTGACCAACTGTAAACTCTGGTTTTGAAGGAAGAAGAAGAAGACTTTAGTAGCTACCTCAGGCTTTGGTCCTCCTGAACCCTGTCCCCTGTCCCATCTGTCCCGTCAAAACCTATCCTCATTTCTCATCTCCCCACCATGTCCAACAACAGCAGCCTCCTCAGTGTCTGGGAGGCGTCCGATTGGGCAGACACGAATCAGTGCCCACCCTCAGTTGGCGGAGCAACTTTTCTGATCGTGGCGTACAGCACCGTCATAGCCATTGGGTTGCTAGGCAATGCAGGACTGGTGTTCATCATTGCTCGCCAGCAGGAGTTGCGCAATGTCACCAACATCCTGATTGCCAACCTCTCATGCTCTGACATCCTCATGTGCGTGGTGTGTCTGCCTGTGACGGTCATATACACCCTGATGGACCGCTGGGTGCTGGGAGAGGCCCTGTGTAAGGTCAGTGGATCACACAGTGGCTTAAAAATACACTCAAATCCAATTTTACAGGATTTATAATCCAGCTATAAACCCTTAAAGTACATTTCCTATCATACTGAGCTCTTTCTGCCAGTCAGCATCACATAAAATATAGTGTTTCTTTCTATTTTACATACCTGGAGCTCAGTCTAGTCTATTCAACATCGCAATAATGAAACTATAAATACCTAAAATTGAACTTAAATATTTTCTTCATATATGCATACAAATACTTTGTACCATAAATTAACTTTCAACCAGTAATTTCTTTAAAATTTTTCAGCATGAAAAGTTTTAGTATTTTGAGCTCCCATTTCAATTTTTATGCAAGCCAAACCTCTCTTCGTACTCCCTGCGTCATTTATAGCGCCCTCGTCTAAAGTGACAACCCAGAAGAATCATGTCTGCCCCCAGTGGAGGATTCTGCATTCTGCCTTCTAATGTCCTATAGCGCCACTCACTGGCCAATATGTTTCGGAAATGCCGACAATTTCCTAAATTTGCCGCTGCAGGTTTTGACAA
Source organism: Lucifuga dentata (assembly GCA_014773175.1). Lineage (NCBI taxonomy): Eukaryota > Metazoa > Chordata > Actinopteri > Ophidiiformes > Bythitidae > Lucifuga > Lucifuga dentata. The sequence goes on from VXCM01001280.1 coordinate 173,857, forward strand.
TTACTCAAAACGTTATTGTACTTTTTTTTTTTAACATAAAGAAAATGTTGTGTTGGTGATACGTTAGTCCTTTAAGGTTTAAATAAAGCTAAACAAGTACTTCCTGTAAAATGTGGTGTGGATGAATGTTGTGTTATTAAAAAAAAGTAAGTTTGTTTGACTGATTTAAGACAGTGGCTCAGTAATGGTTTTAACAGCTGTTGTTATTGTATAAACCAAGCGGATGGATTATTAATGGATAAATTCAACATTTCATAAATGATATTCTGCTTTACGGACATGTTTATGTAGGTTTAAAGGACCATACTGGTCATTTTGCATGTTTGAGTCTAATATGTTCAATTTTCATACATGTAATGTTACTGACAATCATTTCCCAAAGCATACTACTGGAACGGTGAATTAAAAATGTTTTTCCTACCTTCCAGACCTCCATTGGTTTCAGTTCATTCTGCTATGCTGTTAAAATCAACTTGTTGATACTTGAAACATTCTTGGGATAGGTAATCCATCATCACCAACAAGACGTGTATTCAGGGTTTTCTAGAAGTTATGTAATTTTAGCATTTAAGCGCAATAAAAAGTGAATGTATGCCTCCACGGGGGAATATCCCAAAAGAAGAACTGCGTTTATGGAAAAATTTAAAGGACTGTGACTTCATAAGGCTGCATAACTATTAGCAGGAGAAACATGGATTTTTAAGGTGGGTGTATCACTTGAATATTTGATTTTGAAAGATTAAGAGATTTTGCAAAATATCAGGAAAGCTGAAATACGGTTTTATCCTTTGAGAAATGATTGTCAGTAATGTAACATGAAAGAAAAATGAATATATTAGGCTCAAACATGCAAAATGGAAGGTATGGTCCTTTAAGTTAGGTATGTTATGTGGCAGTAGAGAGTAGAACTCACTGTGGAGAAAGAAAGAAAGAAAGAAACGACAGCATAAAATAATAATTTCCAACTGAAATGTAGTGAAGGAATTACAAAATCTCTTAAAAAATAAACCTCAGAATTGTATTTACAATGCCTAAGTAAATGTATTTAGTTACTTTCCACCTCAGCAATATGTTTTTGTTTTGTTTTGTTTTTTTTCCTGTCAGGTGACGCCCTTCGTCCAGTGCATGTCAGTGACAGTTTCTATCTTCTCCTTGGTGCTGATTGCTCTGGAACGTTACCAGTTGATCCTCCATCCAACCGGATGGTTGCCAGCAGCCGGCCACTCTTACCTGGCCGTGGGCTTGACGTGGCTGGTCGCCTNCAACCGGATGGTTGCCAGCAGCCGGCCACTCTTACCTGGCCGTGGGCTTGACGTGGCTGGTCGCCTGTTTCATCTCCCTCCCGTTCCTGTCCTTCAACATCCTCACTAACGCCCCCTTCCAGAACATCAGCCTGCCTGCCAACCCCTTCAGGTGAGGGGTGTGCCAAGGTGNCTAACGCCCCCTTCCAGAACATCAGCCTGCCTGCCAACCCCTTCAGGTGAGGGGTGTGCCAAGGTGTGTGTGTGTGTGTGAGAGAGAGAGGAAGTAATAAAATCCTTTAAAGGACCATATGACCCATTTTGCATGTTTAAGCCTATAATATATGCAATTTTCATACACGTAACATTACCTTCAAACATTCCCAAAGCATACTACTGGAACGGTGAATTAAAAATGTTTTTCCTACCTTCCAGACCTCCATTGGTTTCAGTTCATTCTGNNTTTTTTTTTTTTTTTTTTTTTTTTTTTTTTTTTTTTTTTTTTTTTTTTTTTTTTTTTTTTTTTTTGAAGTTTCATAATTTCAGCATTTCAGCGCAACAAAAAGCGTGGAGTGAATGTATGCCTCCACCAGAGAATATAGTCCCAAAAGAAGATCTACATTTATGAAAACATTTAACAACCGTGATTTCATAAGGCTGCGTAACTATTAGCAGGAGAAACATAGATTTTTAAGGTGGGTGTATCACTTGAATATTTGATTTTGAAAGATTAAGAGATTTTGCAAAATATCAGGAAAACTGAAATACAGTTTTCTACTTTGGGAAATGATTGTCAGTAATGTAACATGTATGAAAATCGAATATATTAGGCTCAAACATGCAANGAAATGATTGTCAGTAATGTAACATGTATGAAAATCGAATATATTAGGCTCAAACATGCAAAATGGTGGTATGGTCCTTTAAATGAAAGTAGTAATAAGACCATTACCATGTACTGTATCTATTGAAGTATCCAAAGTAAATGTACTTATATATTTAATAAAAGCCAGATTTAGTTACGCTTTCATATGGAAGGAAGGAAGGAAGGAAGGAAGGAAGGAAGGAAGGAAGGAAGGAAGGAAGGAAGGAAGAAAGGAAGGAATCAATTTGGAATGAAAAACAGTTCTACATTTTTCTCCAGTTCTTTATTCCTTTAACGTTTTTAAAGTTACATCAATCAATGCACCGTGCAACAAAGCATGAAATAACCTGTAACCTTGTTCCTTCAAGAAAAAGTACACAGTATAGTACTATATACGCATGCAAACACACACAGACACACTGACACACATCTCTCCAATTCTTAAGTACTAGGTTCAGCCTCCAGAGATGAATCTGGTTTTGATTCTGAATATGATATTCAGCTCAGGCCGACACGCATGTTACAAGAAGTGAAGGTTGATCAGAGTCAGATGAAGGTCGAGGGATGAAGTTGGATAAACTGGATTTTCATCCTCTATTTGAAAGAGGAGATTCTATATTGCTCAAAATCATCCTGACAGTACAGACTGCTGGCAGGAAGAAGAATGGTGTCTTGGCCGAGCGATGGCTGGATTCTCACAGGATCAAGACAGACACTGAGTGTAAATTGCTTTTATTTGTCAACTTTATTGCCATTTCTAGCGTTCACTTCACGAGGTTTATAGGATCTATTTTCTTTTTATGTTAAATAGAGAGAAAAGAATTTAAGCCGCCTGTCTCTCGCTGCATCTTGTGGTCTGTTTCGCTGTAGGGACCATGTGATCTGCATGGAGCACTGGCCATCAGACAAGCATCGTCTGGCCTACACCACCTCGCTGCTGCTCTTCCAGTACTGCCTGCCACTGCTGCTGGTGCTTCTCTGCTACCTCAGGATCTTCCTACGCCTGAGACGACGCAGGTCACGCAGCTTTGTTTCTCATTTTCTCATTTTCTCTAAAGGCCAATTCATATGCTCCACAATCCTCCGCCATCTGGTGCATGACAACATCGACATTTAACATTCACATGTGTTGTCTCTAGCCCGTTGTTTGTGCAGAATACCGTGAGGTTACGGTGGCCGAGAAGCGCAAAACATCCACAAAGTGTAAAACACATTTATAAATTAGAAAACACTTTAACAAATTACAAAACTTTAAAAAATAAAAAAAAAATCACAAAACAATTTAACAAATTCGGAAATGCTTTTACAAGTCAAGTCAATTTTATTTATAAGCATGTTTAAAAACAATGGATGTTAACCAAAGTGCTGCACAACTAAAAGAAAAGGAATAACATAAGAAGCAGCCATAACAGCCAGGATGACAACAAGAAAACAGTATAAATAAATACATGAAACAACACAAGTAAAAGCAAATATCAAATCTCAGTTTGGTCTAAAAGCCAAAGAATAACAATGGGTTTTTAAGCAGGTTTTGAAAGTGTCTGGTGTTGGTGAGGTCCTGATGTGGAGGTGCAGGCTAATCTAGAAAGGCTTGGTCTCCCCTGTGCTTCAAACTGGACCTCAGGACAACTAGAGCATCTGGTCAGCAGACTTCAGTGCTGTGCAAAATTAAAAGATCAGATAGCTAACGATACACTAACCCATTTAAGGACTTAAAAACAAACAATAAAATCTTAAAGTCAATTCTAAAACTAACTGGGACCCAATTCCATGCCATAAATAACATGTGAAAGGTGATATCTGCACCTTGGCACTGTAGTTTTTAGTCTGTAGGATTGGTATGTATTTATTGATTTATTATTGGGTATTTTCCCCCTTGCTGTGTCATTTGATTTTTAGCCAAAGCAACTGGCTGTTTGCTTTTTGCTTTTTTTTTTTATTTATTTTTTTTTTATTGGTGCTTTTTTAATTATTGGACGATTTTACTTGTATTGATTTTTCTTACTGGTAGCTTTTATAGAACATAAGTGGTATTTGTATCTGTACCTTTTCTCCTGCTTGTCGTGTTTTTTATGGTTTGCTGAATGGTTTTTTATGTCCTTCTTGAGTGTGTGACTGAATGTGTTGTGATGTGTATGGTCTTTTATGTAAAGTCTTTTATGTGCAGGTGACAAACCAATTTCCCCACTGGGGATTAATAAAGTTAACTTAATGCAAAGAAGCCAGTCCAGGTGAAATGTAGTATCCCTGTTAGGAGCCGAGCCGCAGCATTTTGGACCTGTTTCAGGTGGAGACTGGCTGATACCTGAGTAAAGACTATTTCTATAGTCAAAATGGAATGAAATAAAGGTGTGAATCACTTTCTCAAAGTCAGCAAAGGAGAGAAAATGTTTGACCTTTACAAGGACCCTAAGCTGAAAGAAGCTGTCTCTGACAGCTGCATTTATTGCCACTGAGGGTGGCGTGGAGGTCAGGGAGTCCAAACAACACAACTTCTGTTTTCTGTTTTCTTCATTTAGATTAAGAAAATTTAGTGCCATCCAGGTTTTAATATCATCCAGGCAATCCAATAAAGCAGCGTCATAGTCTTACATTTCAGCGGCAGATAAATCTGTGAGTCATGAGATAAATATATCCTTCACTGAAATATCTTCTAATTATTTCAGTCTCTTCTTTCTTGTTTTAAAACTTGGCTTAAAACTTATGCACAACATTTCAGAGCAATTAGAATGTTTAATTCCGCTTAGTTCCTTTGAAAAAAAGTGACTGACATGGGTGCTGTCCAATCACGAACAAGAATCTTTGTCCCTACCTTTTCCTTTTTGTCAAAAGTACTTTGTGATTTTTAAAGTGTTTTCTAAATTGTTCCAAATTTGTTAGTGTTTCGTGATTTTTTTTTAAGTGGTTTGTAATTTGTTAAAGCGTTTTCTGATTTGTTAGTGTGTTTTGCACTTTCAGTTCAGTTCAATTCAAAGTACTTTATTGTCCTTTGACTTCACAAAAAGTCAAAGGACAATAAAGTCCTTTGACTTTCTTCAGTATTGGTTTACCTAAAAACTCATCCATAAAAAAAAAAAAAACAACACACAAACAGATTTAAACTGCACATCTCTCGTAAAACAGTAATTGCATATATGAAAATTAAAAAGTGGAAGATTAAAAGAGTTCAGTTAAAACAGTACTAACAGTATTAATGACTGTTGGAATGAATGACTTCTTATATAAGTTCTTACGAGCTAGAGGATGAGCTTTGTGGATGTGTTTTGCACTTCTCAGCCACCGTATAAAATCCTGAACACAGCATTATCTAAATCTGTTACACAGTCACGTGTGTGAGGTGTTGCCTTAGTATGATATTTCAGCGTGGGTTGTGTGACAATAAGAGTTGTGCTGTTTTGTGCAGGGACATGTTGGAGCGCAGCAGGAGGACTCGGGGAGCTCAAAGGATTAACATCATGTTGGCAGCCATCGTCGCAGCCTTCGCTGTATGCTGGCTGCCTCTCAATGTCTTCAACACGCTGTTCGACTGGCACCACCAGGCCCTCCCCGCCTGCCAGCATGACGCCGTGTTCTCTGCCTGCCACCTAACAGCGATGGCCTCCACCTGTATCAACCCAGTGGTGTACGGATTCCTCAACAGCAACTTCCAACGGGAGCTGAAGGCGACGCTGCAGCGCTGCCAGTGTGGAAACCGGGCGGTGGAGAGCTACGAGAGCTTCCCTCTCTCTACCGTGGGGAGCGAAGGCGTAACTAAAGCCACTTCGCTCAACAGGATGGGATCTGTGTGCGTTCCCTCGCCCAGACCTGAGATCAGCACCGCAATACCAGCCAAGAGAATACCAGCTATCTTCTAGGAATGAGTGGTACCAAACCCTGAAAAGTAGCTGATGGGCAATGTGAGCGGCTGAAAGCTGGAACGGTGTGTACAGACCTTTAATCTGTAACACATGCAGATCACATGCATTCTATTAGAGTTTAAAAAAAATCAAATATAACTCTGACTACTTCATTGCCGTGAATTTCCAGCCAGAGTAGACAGCTTATTTCACTTGAGCTGGTCATTCAGGAAGGGAAGCAGCGGTTCAGCGGCGAGGCTTTGAGCACAAAACATGAAAAGTCAGATCCTGTAAACTGACTCTGCTAATGGACTCAGAGGAAAAAGCTGGTTCAGATGTCAACCAATTAACTGACCACAAAACGTGAAGAATGTAGACCCGAGCTGCAGGATGAAAATGATTTTTTAAAGGAAAAATATATTGAATATTAATGGATATTATGCTGTGAGCAATGTCTGTACATTGAAAAAGCTACTCACTGATATAAATGTATGTTATACAGTATGTAACTTTCAGTGTAAATGACATCCCATCTGATAAGCATGCCAGAACAAAAGATTTTACTTTAATGTGCAGTGATTCTATCAGTGTTTGAGTTATAAATATAATAGTAGTGAATGAAGCTGCACAACATCTGTGTATTATGTACTCTAACTCATGTTTTATGAAAGCTTTTATTACAAAAGATGATCGATATGCCGTCAGCTTGAATAGAATGTCTTGTGTTTTAAACGTCTGAGTTATCAATATGGTGAGACTCTGTCAGAGATATACAGAGGTTATTATTGATGCTGCTCAGCCTTATACCTCCTCTGACCGGGATGAAATTCATTAGATCGTTCCAAAAAGGAATGATAAGCACTCAGCACATTTTGTAGCAAAATTTGTCAAATCCAAAGCTAGATTACAAAGAGGATGTTACAGATAGCACCCACCAAAAGTAATTTTAACAGTCACAATACTCTGTTAAGTGTGTTAGTTATTGTGGCCATTAAATCAGTTGTGAACAAAATGAAGTGTGTGATTTGGTCTTGTGTGGTGCGCAAAGTTTTGGAGATTAAAACTTAAGAAAACTGGACTAGAAGAGAACTTATTAAAGTGCATATTGCTGCCAAGGCCGAACAAGCCAAGACTAAGATTATCTTATTCTAATACAGTATGATGGCCTAAAGAGAAAGAAACATACTGTATATAAGGTGAAACTATAAGATAACATATTTTTATATAACCTAATATATTTTCTGGATTATATGGAAACCCTAAGGGGACATGGGAGGGGTAAAAAATATCAATGAAAGGAAAAACAATAACCAGTCCTTTTGCGAAATAACACAAACTTTTTTGCGAGATGACACAAAACTGTTTTTAAGATAATGCAAAAGTATTGCATTATCTTGCAAAACTTTTGCGAAATAACCCAAAGTGACCTAGATCCAAGCACCAACTGAATGTCTTTATATTTTAGTCCAAGCTCAAAGTAAAACTCGACAAATTGCTCCACTGTTGCCTAGCAACGGCACATTAGAGTGACCCAGATATACAGTACTTTCGCACTTCCGCTCAATGAATGGTCAAGTTTTACATTAGATAAATGTTGGCCTAAAGAGAAAGAAACATATTATATATATAAGGTGAAACTATGAGATAACGTATTTTTATGTGACCTAATATTTTTTTCTGGATTATACAGAGCCCCTAAGGGGACATGGGAGGGGTAAAAAATATTGGAAGGAAAACAATTAGCAGTCCTTCTGCAAAATAACACAAAGCTTTTGCGAGATTATGCACAACTCTTTTTGAGATAATGCAAAAGTATTGCATTACTTCGCAAACCTTTTGTGAGATAACCCAAGTGACCTAGACCCAAACACCGACTGAATGTCTTTATATTTATATCCAATGTCTTTATATACAAGCTCAAAGTAAAACTCAACAAATCGATCCATTGTTGCCTAGCAGCGGCACATTAGAGTGCCCCTGATCTACTGTCGCAGTTGTGCTCAATGAAGGGTGAAGTTTGCGAGATCTCGCAAAAAGACTCGCTTATTTTTTTCTTCCACAGATTTTTTTAAAACTCCCAAGTCCCCTTAGGGGTTCTGTAGGATTCTGTATAACGATATCAAAACTGTTTTTGATGTATCAGCATCATCTGAATCAGCAGCGTCTCAACTACACTTTAGTGGTTGTTGCATTTTTCTAGCCTATTTATTATTGTACAGCAATTCCATGAATGCTTCTATTAATAATCATGAAGGGATAATTACGCTTTAATGTGTTACTTTTGAAGATATTGATGAAAATATTTTTTAAAAAACATCGCATAATATTAAGATATTATTTTTTAAATTCCTGGATCAGTATCTACATAGAAATTAATGGGTTTTTCCGTGGACCATGCTCCAGCCTTCCACCAAGTTTTGTCAAAATCAATTCATAACTTTTCTTTTAGTAATCCTGCTAGCAAACAAAACCAACAAACAATCCACAGACACTGGTGAAAACTTCTCAGACTCTTAACAAAGACACAATGTGGGGCAAAACACTTGTGAAGGAGGCTTTCCGTTGATTGAGTGAGGTGTTAGCCGTGACAATAGTTTATCTTGCAATAAAAAAGAAGGCAAAGAAGAAGAAGGAGATGATATAAGATGATGAATCTTTTGAATTGATTCAACAAATGTAAAGTTCAGACAAGCTTTTCCAATTGCATCCAATTCGAGCTCTCCCCATGACACAACCAGACGTGAAATTTGGACAATGACAGTGAGGTACTGGAAATGAAATAGACAAAATGTTGCATTGGCGTCCTGTTAATTCTGCTTAGTATGAAGCCAAGACGACAATAATTCTTGCTATTCTGGCCTGGTGCCCTGACTCTAGTTCTGCTCCGGTTAACCCAGGCTTACAGCAGGATGGTGGTCTGACTTGTTTCCAGAGCAGGTCTGACAGGCTGGAACATATTGGCGAGTTCATTTCTGCAGCTGTGAGAGATCTTGACAGACATCTCCTGAGAGCAGCTGCAGCAGATGGCTGCCAGGTTTGACATACGGCTGCTTTTGGAAGGATTTTCGGTTTAGTCAGGCTGAGGAATGAGAACAGAGATGTTCCAGGTAAAATATGTCTAAAAGTATAGAAATTCCAAAAGCTATAATGAATGCATTTAAAACCTGAAAATATCCCTCAAAGCTTGAAAACGCAGGAGATATTTTCACAAAGATCTGTTAGACTAAGAGCATAATTTTCATCTTGAACCTCGTTGAATTAAAAACAAACAGTTTTACAAAACAAAGGCTGATTAAGTTTAACGCTAATAAATTAGCCGCTCTGCCCTCAGGATATCTCATAATTAAACAGCTCCACCATATGATAACATTACTACTTTGTTTGATGAAATGCACATGTTGGAGTAAACTTCTTCATGTATGTGTGGGGATAACTGCTCAATCAATACAAGGGTTGATTGATAAATTCAGACCCTAATAGAGAGGGTGATGGCTCAGAGATGTGAATGAATACATTAATTAATGAATTCAGAAACACCGACAGTAACTATGTATCATCACTCTTAAGTCTCTTGGAGCTCAAGATATAATTCAACAGAAATTATATAGGAAACACAAATGAAAAAGGTGCTCTGATAAATTATATGTACATGTGTTGATGATAATTAAATCATTTTGCATTGTTGTTAAATACAAGTATGATGGTAGGATGTGTAGAATACACTTGTGTAACCCCAGAACAGAACACAGTGACATATCTTGGTGTGTAATCAGCTGTCAAGGGCACTTAATTTGCCATTTCCTTGTACTGTTGAATTGCTAATCAAACGATAATTATACAAAGTAACTCTAGTTCTATGATTACATGCAGAGATCTCTACAAAGCATTAACGCCTCAACTAGATGTGTCAGCACACTGAAATATGCATGCACACGCTTAGCCAGTCAGCGAATCTACTCCACTCTCTCACATTAAAAGGTGAGCTAATTGGTCTCTGGATCAAACGAGTTTTCTCGAAAAGTAGAGCGACTCCATCTGTGTTGGCTAAATTAGAATTATCATTCCATCTCACACGGACAGACCCCTCTGAGAGTAGCAGCTAATTCAAACGAAATCAAATTCTGCCGCCAAACTGCTGTCGTGTGTGGCTTGATGAGTGTGTTCGGCGCGACTCGAGGAACTCAAAGATTGTTCTAGTAGCCTGTTCACTAATTGTCAACCCTTCTGTATCAGATGCTGTCCTACCCAGTGATGTTTCTTTCACTTTGTAAAAGACTTCAGCTCTCTTGTGAGACTAATGTGGAATAAATGTGGATAATGGGTGGAAAATGAGATGAAGCTTTATTGATTAAACTTTATGGCCTGTAACTACAGAGAACTAGATTGCTTTATCAGTGAAGACCTTCAGCAGCAGAGCGACTCATCATTGTTTTTCAGGTCTACTGTGGCAGACATGTCTTCATTTCTCTTGGTGATAGAGATCAGTGCTCCTCTCTGCTGAGGCAGATTAACCGTAAAGCTGTGATGCTCTCTGAGGAGGACACAAGCAACTCTTGCTGCATCAAGCAGAGATGTATCACAGTAAAACCAACGTGTTCAAATGTGCATTTTGCTTGTCAATTCTGTTCCGCTGAGAAAATGTTGGACAGCAGCGCATGGTCATGGAGCAAAGGAAGAAATCTGCTTGTGCATACTGTGCTTTTCAGCGAGGGTACAGGTGGACCAGACTTGAAATGTGCTGTGACAACCTGTTCAACTGCAGGGGACACAGCAATAAAAAACATAGTTCTTTGCTCTATGCTCAGCCTGTCCTTAAAGGACCATACTGGTGGATTTTGCACATTTGAGCCCAATACAACCCACATATGTTACGCTCAATGCTTGAAGCAGGCCGGTACGCACATGTGTGCAGTACCGGTGTTGTGCCGAAAACTGCATCCCTACTGAGAATTGCATCCCCACTCGTGGACATTGGATCATATATGTAATCCAAGGCAATATTTATTCCTTTGAATAACTTTTATCAAACAGTGATTATGGCACTTCTTACAAGCAATAACAATAATACCTATAGTAAGTGTACTGAGCAGCAGTGATTCAGTCCTCCATTCTTTTTTATTTGTTATTTCTGCCAAAAAACATGCATCCCCTCTTTTCTCTGTCCTGAGGAAACTTGAATGCATCAAACTCACCCTGTCACGCAAAAATAACCCCAAATGTGAGTTTTTAACATCATTTCATTCACTCATCCTCAGAAAATTATTAATACTGGGGATGCAAATCTTGGAAATGAGTCACTTGCTGAAAAATGCATCCCCTCCTTTCTCAGCCCTGAGGAGGCTCACATGCACCAAACTCACCTGTCATATCCAGATAACCCCAAATGTGAGCTCTTAACTTGATTTCATTCCTTCATCTTCAGAAAATTACTTACAGTGGGGATGCAAATCTCGATAGAAATGGAGATGCAGATTTCGGCACACCAGGACCTCTGTGATTTTCATTTCAGAGTACCAGGACATTTTCAGGAGTACCAGGACCTCTCATAAAGCTTCTGTATTCGACTGCAGAACAACGCAGAGGAAAACAATCACAGATACAGAAACAAAGGTTACAGCTGCACAAATTAAACTAGTGGACTGCGTATTTATACATGCATACCTGTTCTCCTCCTCCACGACTGACCTGATCTCACCCTCACCCCCTAGACCCGACCCGATGACCAGCCAGTAATGACCAGCACACTGATAAGGGGAGTACTGGAACCTTTTATTGTCCACTTCAAGCACTGACAGCCATTTTCCAGAAGTTATCAGATCTGGTGTAACAGTGATAGAGCACAGTGGAAATCTGGTTTTGAGCAGGTAAGCTTACTGTAATATAACATACATGTATTAAACCCTCAACACACAATGAAAATTACCACCTAATATGTAAATCACAGCTGAGAGAGCAAGGCTTTGAAACTGCTAATAAAGAAAAGATATTGTGTGTTTGTGTGTGTGTGTGTGTGTGTGTGTGTGTGTGNTGTTGTTTATTGGGCACACCATTTTATCAGATTGTCTCATGCTGAGACACTCCATGTTGAGCAGGAGTGTGTTCCACAGCCAGTGTGTGAAGTCTGTCTAAAATAGCACTCGGTTTTGTTGGTGGTCTGTTTTTTCCCTCACAGATAATATTACTAACATCCAATTAGGACTGTGTGTGTGTGTGTGTGTGTGTGTGTGTGTGTGTGTGTGTGTGTGTGTGTGTGTGTGTTGCTGTTGATTGAATCTTGGCCTCTGGCTGGAAGCAGCTTCCTGTTCTGTTAGCACACACGGATTGAATTACCTGTCATCCTAATGAACCTGTTACACTGACTCATGTCTCCTAGGCAGAGTGAACGTAATTAAATGTGGAGTTTAAAAAAGAGATTTTCCACATCTGGATATTTGTCTGCCTCTTGCTAAATATTCAAACTAGTTCACAGATTTTTAACAGATTATGTGTTGATGCTGAAATCCAACAGTCCCATTCTGTATTATATAATATCTCATAATAGATCAATTTAGATTCATAATGTCAAGTTGCTATAAGAGAAAGGGTAACAATTAAATATTGCTGTGGAATGACATCAAGCAGAAACACCAGACCAGAAGCAGCAACCGATGCAGCTTCCAGGCATCCATCCTCTTCATGCAAAGAGGCTAAATGCATTAGGATTACAGCATCAGTCTGATTTCCCACAGGAGACCCACTGTGTCCAAACATGTCTTGTCTAACAGTAACCCAGACCATTCTTGCAGGCCTTTGTCCTCAGAATCTCATTTATAAATTCTTTTCCACAGGATCCTGCAGTATGCTGCTAGATCATTTAGCTTTGACCCATAATGTGGCTCATCATCAAAGGAAATCTAACTATAAAGACAGAAATCTCTGTCTGTGGCGTCAACATCTCTAGAATCTGGCACTGTAGGAAGTTGAAATTCAGCAGGTTTATTGCTCAGAACCCAAGGACGTGCAGTGTCGCATGTGAAGTTGTTTGGATGAGTGGTTCTAAAATTGAGCTGTTCTGGTAAAAAGAAATCCGTGTAGCAGCATATGCTCTGCTCCAGTTCCACAGTCTCAACCCGACCCCGTACAGCAAACAAAGCTAGCTCACGAGGACGTGCAGAAATTGTTTGAGAAGTTGAAGTTGTTTTGACGGTGCTGTGCAGGTAAAAAGTAGTTATGTTTCACTATACTGGAAGTTCAACTTTATGTTGTACTGGAGCTAAGAATAGCTAACAATGCTACCAGGAGATAATTCTATTGTTAGCAAACCGCAATAGCTAGAATTGCTAACTTATGATAGCCATGCTGTTACTGTTAGCCACCAAACACAACAATGCCATGCTGCTATTGTTGTTAGCCACCAAACACAACTACGCCATACTGCTACTGTTAGCTACCAAACACAACTATGCCATGCAGCTACTGTTGTTAGCCACCAAACACAACTATGCTAACATCATATCATCTACAGTTACAGATCAATAGTTAGTTGTTGAACACTGAAGGGAAACGGAGTTGGAAGAGTTTGTTAAGTTCTAGCTTTGCACGAAGGGAAAAGTGGTACACACTATAAAGTCCAGCCTGTTCCGAACAGGCATGTTTTTAACGGGCACTGCACTAGCACCAGTAAATGTAATTTCTTTGTCCCGTTAGTGACACGTTGTTGGAAGGTTTGTCACAGGGAAAACATTAATTAGCTGCTTCATATGTAAGAGCCACACTTTAGTTTTTACTGCTTCATCTGGTGTCAAAGTAAAGTTGGCATTTTAAATCCATGAAGGAAACGTAAATTCTCTGCTGTAGAGTGCCATGTTTTAAGAGATTGACATCAATATAAGATTTGATCCCCACAGCTGCACTCAGGAGTTACAGTATGTGTGTGTATGTGAGAAGAGAGAGAGAGAGAGAGAGAGAGAGAGAGAGAGAGAGAGAGAGCAGATGACGAGGCTTGAGGACTAGATGATGTGCCACGAGAATGTGTGGGAGATTGGATCAAAACTTGACACTAAAATATGCTGACCTTTCAACTGAGTGGGCTTTAAGTATAACTTACACACCAGCATACTCTGGTGTGTTCAGTACACTGTAACATCACACCAAGCTGAAACTTGTTTTATTAATAAGCTCCTCTGTCTGAAAGCTTGTTGCACCTCTGTTACGTCTGGTCCACTGCCAAAAGGACAGCCCACATCACCCCAGTTCTTAAGTCCCTACACTGGCAATAAGCCATAGAATTGATTTTAAAGTTTTATTACTTATTTATAAGTCTCTACATGGAACTGGCCCAAGATATATTATTGATATGCTAGAGCAATATAACGCTACGAGACCTCTTAGATCGATGGGGAGTGGACTGCTAGTGGTGCCCAGGCCTAATGGTTCCTACAGACTATAAGATCACACACATCTTATAAGTTCAAGCTACACTGTGCGACATGAGTCTAATAAACTTGGTATGACATTGAGTTTTATACGTGTAGACTATACATTGATATTCTACGATGCAAGTCAAAAGAAAATACAGCATCTGTGCGCCTCATCCATCTGTGCTGCTGTGGAAAAGAATGAAGACAAACAAGAAGCTATCTTTGTCTTCTGTATATCGAAAAAACTCCAAAGAAGAGAGTGTGGACCGGCTCATTACTCAGCCAGAACCTGTGATTCCTCCGCTATTTCTGTCTGTGCTGCATCCGTCTAGGAGTGGACACGGTAACGGGAGTGGTAACGGCTGGAGGAGACGTCTATAAACACGCTTTTGCTGCCACAACTCTTCTTTGTTACAGTCCCACAAATTCCATTTCACACGTTTTGCCTCCATCTCTTTAGCTGGGTTATTGATGTTTTTCCTCAAACTTTATTCTTAATGGTGCTAACAGCGTCACTTTGACCAGCGCATCATTTCACGTTGCATTCCTATTGGCTGGTTAGTCAACAGGTCGTAGCAGCATCCTAAATTTCTGACACTGTCGCAGACTATCTTTGGTTGTAAGGCTTTTACAATAGCAATCTTTGAACCTCTCTCACGGTGCGACATAGGACCACCGTTTTGGACCAAAGATATCACCACGATTCTTTCATGTTGGTCACCTTTCATCTGGGACAGCCCAAAATTGCACAGTATATGCCGGGCTTAAAACAAAACAAGGGAAAGCAGCTTTTAGTTATTGTACAGCACAGCGCTGGAACCAACTGTCTGATGATCTCAGGAATGCCTCAACCTTTACAGTTTTTAAATCTATTTAAATAACTTTATTATTCTCAAGTGCTTTTAACTAACTCCAAAGTCTTTTTATCATTGTATTATTATTATTACTTTTAAATCACTCTGCAGCGAGGGGACAACTTCAACCAGTAGAGGGCAGCAAACCCAGGCTTTCAGCATGGCATTAAAGGACCATACCAGTGATTGTGCATGTTTGAGCCCAATATATACAATCCACATGCATGGTATGTTACTGACAACCATTTCCCAAAATATACTATGTTAGTGGTAAATTTTTGATTTTTTTTCTCCTACCTTCCAGACTGCCAATTGGCTTCAGTTCATTCCAGTACGCTATTAAAATCAATTTGTAGAGGCTTGAAATACACTTGAGATACGTAATCCATCACAGCAAACAAGATTTCTATTTTTTTTTTTTTTTTTNTTTTTTTTTTTTTTTTTGTCAAAGTAACTTTGTTTAACCGATCCAACATGAAGCTACAGGGAAGACAATGTGTGTCTCTGCAGGGAAATATAGTCCCAGGAGAAGAAGGCTTTTATCGAGAAATTAAAATGACTGTGCTCTCTACAATCGTGCATAAGCATTAGTAGGCGAAACATTGAATTTTAAGGTGGGTGTATCACTTGAACATTTGATTTTAAAAGATTAGGAGATCTGAAAAAATAACAGGAAAACTATGGTTTGGAAGTTGGTTATCAGTAACATATATGCAACACAGTAGAACACAGTAGAACAAAGAAAAACTTGTTCACGGAGCGCTTCAGGTATTCATCTTCCACACATGCTCTTGGAGAGGCATTAAAATAAATCAGACATATGGATTTCCTGAACCATATGTCGGTGGTATCAAAACATCAGTTTCAGGCATTGTGAGGATCTCCTTTTAATAAAAAAAAAAAAAAAANAAAAAAAAAAAAAAAAAGCCTTTATTTTACTGAGGGGTTTACTGCATTTGCGCATATTGGCTATCTGCCTTCATCGGAGTGCTTGCAGGTTGCAGGTTGTATATACTGGGCTCAAACATGCACAGTCACCGGTATGGTTCTTTAAGTTACTCTTTAAATATCAGATTTAGAGATCACTAGGACACATGAGGCAAATACAGCTTTAAAAGCCCCTCAGTTTTCATACCGCTGAAATTTATCACCAGATTGAAACAGGTCTTAATTTTTGCATGGCAGTGTGTTTTATGAATCACTTTCCCAACACATAAATAAGGAAATATCTGAGTAATGCCTCCTTCAAGGCAAACGATAAAAGATGCCAACAACAGGCATTTATGAATAAGGGGAAAACATGGTTGGGTTAAGTCTGGTGCTGTATTTCATGAATCCCAATGTGTGATTTGTGTCTTCATTTTGCTGCGGTGTTGGTTTTTGTAGAAATCCCCGAGGACTGACATAGCAAGAGGGAGACAAGGTAAGATTTTGCCATCAATTGCTTAAGTTTCTAACAGCCAGGCAGCTGGAGCACACTGTCAGAGCAGCTCATGCATTGCAGCATCAAACAGTTGATATCGTACACAACAACACCGTGAAGAGGGGTCGGATTCAGAGTGCTGGAAAACACGTCGGCCCTGAACTGCACACAGATTTGCTGAGCTTTTGTATGCGACTCTCTTTGCATACATTAGCATTAGTTTGATTGGTGGAAGAGAATAGAGGATAAACATGAAGATGAATAGATGAACATGCTCAAGTGCAAAACAGCTGAACATGAAGGCATAAAAGGGCTTAAAGGGGTTTACAGAAGAGAATAATCAAACAGAAGCCCTACTTGAGTTAAAAACTCGTGCTGTAAGGAGGACACACAGAGATTATGCCCTTTTTTCCTTCTTCCTTCTTTGTCTCCCTCTGTGGCCAAATTTCAACAGGAAAGCGCTGTTTCCCATCCCTGTTTCCTTGGTTACCTGTGATGTGAGACACAGTAGCTATTTATGAAACACACACACACATGGAGTGAAGACGCATTTCACCAGCCTGCTATGCAATGTGGTGGGCAAATTCCGTGAATGCGGACCTTTGAACACCTGGTACACCAGCTTGTTTACCTATCCACCCACCCACCCCATGAAAAATGGACTGGGAAAATGAAATTCAGTATGTGAGGCTCAGTTATGTATTTGTGAGTGTGTGTAATAAATAGCTTTGACATTAAGCTGAATATTGCAATATGATAAAGTTAAATAATGCTGTGAAATCAATTTTCAGTTGTATTCAGCATCAATTGGTTTATAACAGACATTGCATTATGCTTATTTGTGTTCATTCGCCTGAATGAGTTATCACACTCTAACACACACACACACACACACAAACACACACACACACACACACACATGGACACACACACGCACACACTCCAATATTTATAATGACACGGCAACCCATCTATTAACTCTATTAACATTTAGTGCTGTTTGATGAGGCTTTTACAAGTTCTTTACAGGATGGAATATAATAATAATAATAATAATAATAATAATAATAATAATAATAATAAACTTTATTTATATAGCATNAATATAATAATAATAATAATAATAATAATAATAATAATAATAATAATAAACTTTATTTATATAGCATTTCTCGAAATGTCAGTTACAAAATGCTTTACAAAGAAGGAACAACGAACATCAAGCTACAGAATCACACCAAAACATGATGAAAGAATCCGGACATATAAAGTACATTACAGAAGCTCATCAGAATTAAAGATCGTGATGTTCATGAGCACATACAGTCCAAAAAGAATTAAAATAAGATTAAATGAATATGAAGATAGAAACGAACAAACCTATTAATAGTACCCAAGACAAGCATAAGAAACAGCAGCTTTATAGTAATAGCTGCTCAACACCATTGCAGAGATCCACCAAGATTTCACTTGCAAAAAAAAAAAGCTGATCTGGATTATGCAAAAGGCTGTTTATATGAATAGGTTTTTACCAGTTTTTTTTTTTTTAAATGCTGCACTGACTCAACTGAGTGGATACTAAGTGGTAGCTGTGGAGCAACAACACTAAATGCTCGATCCCCCTCAGTTTTGAACCTAGACGGATGTGTAATAGCTTTTGGTCACAGATCTGAGTGGTCTTGGTGCAATATATGGGGTTAAAATGGCAGAGATATAGGAGGGAGCCAGACCTTGAGTGGCTTTAAATGTGATTAGAAGAATTTTAAACTGAATTCTGAACTGAACCGGAAGCCAGTGTAAAGAAGCCAGGACAGGGTGATATTTTCTCTATGTTTAGTACAAGTCAGAAGTCTGGCTGCTGCATTCTGAACCATCTGAAGACAAGAAGCTGCAGAAGCAGAGAAATTTGAGAATAGGGAGTTACAGTAGTCAATTCGGGAGGAGATGATGGCGTGAATAATTTGTGAGACTACATTTTTTGGGAGACTTGAGCTAAGTTTGGCTATATTTCTTAGTTGAAGAAAGCAGGATTGGACAAGTTTAGTAACATGCTGATCAAAACTGAGTCGAAAATGACACCGAGATCTCTAGCAGAGTGACTAATATTTATTGACAATGGCCTCAGGGAGGACTGAAGGCTATATGAGATATGTTCAGAGCCAAAAATCACAACCTGTTTTTTTTTTTTTTTTTTTTTTTTTCAGGATTTAACTGAAGTTTGATGACATCCTGTCCTTAATAGCCAAGAGGCAACAGTGCAGGGTATCCAGATTAGTAAAACTGTCAGGTTTAAAAGACATATAACTGTGTGTCATCTCATCTGCACAACAATGATAAGAAATTACTTAAACTGACAGATAATATGGCCAAGGGAGAGCATATACAAGTTGAATAAAACAGGGCCGAGCACTGACCCTTGAGGGACCCTGTATGACGTATGAGTTAAGGATGAGACATGATCTCCTAGAACTACCCTGAATACTCAGATAAATAAGAGGCAAACCTTTCAGGGCAGTACCATTTATGCCAAGCCAATGCATGAGCCTGTCAAGTAGAATAATATGATCTATGGTGTCAAAGGCAGCAGTCAGATCAAGCAAAACCATGACTGTATAATTACTAGAGTCAGCATTCATAAGGATGTCATTAGTCACCCTCAGGAGGGTCATCTCTGTGCTGTACCTGACGAAACCCAGGCTGAAACATGGCGAGAATATCATTGCCCTCCACTATTTCCATGAGTTGGCCAGCAACTAACTTACTTCTAAAATTTTGGAAACGAGTGGTAATTTAGAAATTGGCCGATAGTTATGAGGAAGAATAGGGTCAAGGCCGGATTTCTTCAGGAGAGGCTGGATTGAATTGAATTGGATTGATTGCTGGGAACAATGCCAGATAAAGAGACTGGTTAACAATTTTAAGAAGAAAGGGTGCAATAACATGTAGAACTTCTTAAAAAAAATACTGGAGGGTAGAATATCAAGACCACAGGATTCCAACATACAATTCTTCAAGAGAAATGGCCATAAATTAATTTAAAAGAGTAGGAGAGAGGTCAGGGGTTAGAGGGACTGAGTTAGAGGGCTTTATATTAGCTCTAATGCCAAGTATTTTCTCAACAAAATACATTAAGAACATTTCACATTCTTCAACAGAAGAGTCATGGGCAGAGGATGGAACAGGGTTAACTAAACAGTCAATAGTGTTAAAAAGAAATCTTGAATTATATTTGTGTGAGGCAACAAGATTGGAAAAGTAAATAAGTCTTTCATTTTTAACCGACTGATTATATGCTGCTAATGACTCTTTAATATGCAGAAGGTGAACTTGTAAATGTGTCTTCGTCCATCTACGTTCAGCTCTCCTACATTCTCTTTTTAGTTACCTGGTGTCATCATTAAACCAGGGTGTTGGGTTAGAAGGGTGCCTTGACCTTATCCTAACCATGAGTGCAATATCAAATAAACCAATTTTATGACCAGAAATGAACTCCTTTAGGGAGAGAGAATTAACTGATAACCTGAGGTAAAAACTACATCAAGAGTGTGACTGCCTTCAAGTATGGGAGAAGATACATGCTGTATTAGATTAAAAGATCTGAATATATCTTTTTATATCTTTATATCTTGATATAAATCTAAGTGCCATGCTCATAAATTATCATTGATTAAATTACTGCCATTATTATGTATTTTTCCTTCTCGTTATGAGACATAGTCTGAGAAACCTTCTCATAACCCTCTCACTGTTGTCAAAACAGATCCTAAGTAAATATTTCTCAGATCCTATGAGAAACATTTCCATAATGAAGAGAGGCTTAACGAAAATTGGGAGAATGTTTCACAGTTAGCAGATACTGACACTTAATTATGGAAATGTTTCTCATAAATATGACTCTAAGTAATTATGACAAACATTCATATAACTAAGAGACACTAACATAAAATTAGGAGTTACAAGGTAAGTTATAATTATATGAACTTTCATAATTAAGAAACAGTAAAAATTAGGGGTTTCACATAATTATGAGCTACTGAGTCATAATAATGATAAACTTTCTCGTAATTATAAAATGTTATAATTATAAGAAATTTGAATCAAATAGGAGACACTAATTTAAAACTGATTTCTCGTAAATATGACAAAGACATAATTACAGGAAAGTTTCCGTCCCTCATAAATATGAGATTATGATTCATTATGAGAAACTTGAGTCATAATTCAGAATTAAGAGCTTTTCACAATTCTAAGACACCAAGTCATAATTATGAGAAACATTCTCATAATTAAAACACGCTATGCCAACTGTAAGTCAATAATAATATTGAGATACTAAGTCATAATAACAAGAAGCTTATTTTTATCTGAGACAGTAATTTAAAGTTATGAGTTTCTCATAATTATTACATACTGTGTATCTCAACATTATGAGAAAATATGACATTTATGACACCTGTCTGTTAGTTAAGTGATAGTATCTCATCATTATGAAAGTTTCTCATTATTGCGACTTTGAATATCATAAGATCAGGTGAGACACTCATATAATAATGATAAAAAGCTTTTTTGAAGTGTTATTGAGTCTTTCTGTGGTTTTGCCATATGGAGCTCATTAGGAAGAATATTCATATTTTGTAGCCAGTGGCCAGCTACAAATGGAATGATTTTCCTTGGAGCTGGATATTTTATATTCCGATCCAGATGTCTTCATATTCCACCACGGAGTTTGATCTGATTGATGTGCTGTTTTCTCCTGTGGATAAGAGGAATTTGTCGGACTTCATTTTACATAAAGTGTTTTTGAATATGCAACTTTTAATATTGCTCTCTAGATGTGTGAGCTTATTTCAAAGGTAACTTCTCATATGCACTTCAAATACACTCTGATCCTCTAGCCCTTGACTCCAATCATCTTTTTATCTTCTCTTACTGTAGATTAGAAGTCACGCTGAGTCTCCTGGTTTAGCTGAGGAAAACACTGGCTTTCTCAGACAGGAGGTTTATCTGAGACATTGCTGCTGCTGCTACAGTTCCTGTGGAATTCAAGGAAGAGAGATAAGAGAGCATAGTTGATCTCCTGTCATGGGTGCATGTCATTGTGCTTCACCGCAGCTCTAAGATCATGATCAGCAGGCTGACAAATAACTCTGTTCCTTTTTTAGGGAATAATGAGCAGAAAACGATAGAAGGGATTTATGAAATAACATCCTCACCTCTGCATCTGCCTACCTGATCCCCTCTCGCTTCACTCTTCTTCCTTTGTAGTTTGTTGTCCCGAGTTACTGTGGCTCTTTGATGCCGAAATGTATCTGATGACTCTTCTATAATTCATCGAGATTTTCCATAAAGTGAACGGAGGAGAAACAAAAAAGGGATGAGCAAAGTTAATATTTTATCAAAGAAGGAACTTTGTGTTAGCTTGATATCTTTTCTCCCAAACTACTTTCTTCATCGTACAGCGTCATTTGGAATTTTTGGTGGCCTTGGGATGTCTAGCTATTCTAGTATTTTGTCCATGGTTGTCTCTGCTACTCGTCAAATCCTGATTGGTTGGCTCCACTTTTCTCCCTGGATAATTGGCCTATAGAGCCAAGTAAAACAGGCTATGTCGGTGGCTTTCTCTCCTCTCTTGCAAGGTTGGTACCTTTTTTTTTTTTTTTTTTTNTTTTTTTTTTTTTTTTTTGGCTGGGTTTGAATTTCTTTTGTAAATGCCACTTGCCTCATTCACTTTGTACATGAAGCTTTCATAGCATCCAGCACTCAGCACTCAGTGTGTTTACATGCAGGGAAATCCATTTATTGAAAATAAACAGATTACTGTAATAATAATCAGTGTAAAGAGTTTACATGGGTTGTAGTAATCACTGTAAGGCATTTCCATGGATTGTAGTAATCGGTGTAAAGAGTTTACATGGGTTAAGAGTAATCTGGTAAAATATCGGTTTATTAAAGGAAGTCGTCACAGGATGTGCAAAAACAGGAAGTGACGCCAATCTGACCTTTGACCCTACATCACAAGTAAACAAAACCATAGCTAGCTGCTATTAGCATTGGATTTGGTTACATCTTTTTTATTTTTATAGTGCTTTTATCAGTTTGTGTTACTTAATTCATACACAGAATAAACTACGCTGATATGTGCGTTGCTCCACAGAATCCAGCAGGTAAATTACGCTGATCTTATGTTGGACGAGGGAATGCGACAGTTTCATGGAAACCCTCATTCGTGTTGGAAGCAGGTGCGGAGTCAAAACTGGTGGGAGAGAGTTGTTCTGCAAGAGTTTTCTGACCTCGAATGGAAGGAAAGCTGTTTTGAGACATGTGCAGTGTCAGTACTCCAATCATAAACCTGTTAAGTGTTTACATAAAAATTCATAATCGCTTTATAATCGCATAACCTAGGCCAGGTAAATGGGTTTCTCATAAACGTCTAACGAGTAACATGTTTACATGACACGTGAGTGATCAGTTTATTGGCCATACACCAATCATAACCCGTTTATTGAGGTTCATGTAAACAGGGTCATTCCTGTGTTCCCCAGCTCTATATAGCACAGTAGAGCACATAATGGGTTAGGGTTATTCTGTTAACACACACTTAATGTGTGTTAACAGAATATTGAANAGCACATAATGGGTTAGGGTTATTCTGTTAACACACACTTAATGTGTGTTAACAGAATATTGAACTAGGGAACATAGGACCCTGGGAACATAGATATGCTCCCTGTGTAAACACACTGACTGACTACTGACAACACACCCCATGATTATATTAAGTTCCTCCCTTGTTTGTTGGATTGGGCTATAACAAAATGCAAGATCCTTATATCAAAATTAAGGTTATTAGGGTAACTTTGGCTTTTGGGGTGATGAAAATACTACACAGAGAAGAGAGTACTATCATTCAAGAATAGTACTAAAGCATCTGAGGAGCAAACTGTAAGGAATTACACATCCAAATAAAGCAGAAGTATTAAAGCTGCAGTAATAGTCTGCTAAATAAAAGCACGTCATTATAATGGACCACAGGAAGACTAGCAAGTGCATTTTCAGAAGCTAATGGGGATTCAGTAAACAACAAACAATAATGAGAGAATTGGCAGATACAAGACGTGTCTTGTAAGCAGGAATGGAGTCAGAACGGGCCGACTACGAGTGTGATGCTTGATGATAATGTCACTGACGTTACATTTATTGCCCAGTTAAGTGGTTTAGTCACTGATATCAACAAGAAATTTCCTCCCTAATAGCCTGACATTCACTTTCTACCAGGGGTTTTCACACTGTGGCACGGTGGGCCTCTGCAAAAAAGTCCATGCAACTGTGCTACCCCTCAACCCCCANCCCTATCACACACACCTCCTACCCACCCTGTGAATATAGTGATTAATAGTTCCTGTAATCGATTGTAATTGTAAGTAATTGTAAGTGTATCCTGGCTGATCCTAGCCACCTGTTGTTCAAGGAGTTCAAGTTGCTCCTGTCTGGCTGCAGATACAAGCAGCCAACATGCAGGACTAATAGACTTAAATTCACTTTTGTTCCAGCTGCCATTGGCTTTTCAGATAATTCAATGTGATTCTATTTTGTATTTACTGTCTATTTATTATTATTTGTCATATGATTGTGTAGTATCTGCTAGGCTGTACAACAATTTGCCCCTAGGGAATAATAAAGGATTACCTTGACCTTGACCTAATTGTCTTTTACTTTTAGCATTACCTAAAAAAAAATGATGCCAAGATGCATGTAGATTTAAAAAAAAAAAAAAAAAAGTGAAAAAAGTGACGTGTTACAAAATGCATTGGCTTTTGCATAAAAATTCAAGTGCTGTAACAGCATTAACGACATCAATCTGTAATCATAAACTGCTGCAAAGAACATCACTAATGCCAGAGTTTCATCTGCCTGCATGTCAGAAGCTTATCCAACAACACACAGCAGACGCACACACACACACACAAAAAAAAGATGTTTAATATGCAGGGGTGTTTTTTTTTNGGGGGGGGAGGCTCAGATGTCCAGCCTAGTCTTTACATTGGTCAATTATTATTAGGCAGAAAAGAAAACACTTGAAACACTTTGAGCAGTTAGATCACTGTCATCAGCTGTGACAAATTGAATCTGATGCCCCATTTATAGAGCACAACACACACACACACACTTGTCTGATGTAACTTACATTTTCAATTTCATTTCACCACAATTATTTGCTGATGCTTAATTAAAAACACATAGCCACGACGGGCTGCAGCAGGTGTCTCTTCTTTCCACTCAGGTGTGTTCACATTGTGAGATTGGATTGTCACAGTCAGTGAATTAAATGAATTTCATCACAGTCAAACACTGGGGGGNAGTCCAGATATGGTAAATTCAATTATCAAGTCATGCATGAGACAGACAGAGGGGAAGGTAGAGATGGAGATGAAGAAAAGATCTCTCTCTCTCCCTCCCTCTCTCTCTCTCTCTCTCTCTCTCTCTCTCTCTCTCTTACTTAGCTGCCACTGGCTACCACTTATGTGCAGCCCTGTAAATATGTAAAGGCATGAATCATAGCATCCAACTTCAATCTTTGATAATACAAGCTATCAAGCAAATAAAGCCCAAATTTAAATTTACAATAAACAGAGAGAGAGAGAGAGAGAGAGAGAGAGAGAGAGAGAGAGAGAGAGAGGCAGCAGACACATGAGGGAGATGATATTCCATAAGCAGGGCAGTAACGCTCCTGCATACAAAAACACTTCATTGTGTAAAGGAAGCATGAAGCGCTCTCCCTCTGAGCTTCATCTGGAATGCAATGGCGCCCCCCTGGGGAGACACGCCCCACACTTTGAAAACCTCTGTTTTACACATATACCACACATTGTCAGAGTGGGTGTTCTGTTAAGCTGTTACATGGGGATGTAGCTCAGTGGTAGAGTGCATGCTTTGCACGTATGAGGTCCTGGGTTCAATCCCCAGCATCTCTATGTTTAAATGACTTTAAGTGTGAATAAAACCTTATCATAGATGCTGTGTTTTATGAAGACCTCAGTATATCATGTTCCACTCCTGATCTGCCTGAATAGTCTACATGAGTGATATAACATGAGCCTCAAACCACATCAGCAACTGTTTGGTCATTCAGTTGATTTTTGGGACAGTACAGGTCATGGAAAGTCCTGAGAATGCTGCATGTTGAATCATTTTGCATTTTAAATGATTTTGGAGACTTATAATAATGTTTTTGCACCTTGTAATTCTTTTGGAAGTGCTTATTTAGTTTTCTCTCCCATAAGCTCAATAAACTCCTGGCTATTGTCTCCCTTTAGGACCACCTTGCTCCACAGCCACCAACAGCAGTTCTAATGTGCTGGTAACTGGCTGTTCATTCCATAGACTGTAAAATATGAATCAAAATAATGATGATAATAATCATGGCAAACATACTGGATCCAAAATTATTGGGACATCAACCCATTTTTTGCTTATTAGGAGAACTGTGTATGGTCCACTGAATAACTGCCATGGTGTTGCAAAGCATCATGCTACATTTTGATAGCTTTATATTCATGAAATATAAAGATTATGGGGGGAAAAAAGAATAAATCTAACTTATGGTCTCTAAATTATATGCTATGATTCACATTTAAGGGCTAGAATTGATCAATGAAATTACTAATTCCTATAGTAAAATGTAAGTAATTATCTGGAACATAAAAATTGTTCCTGAGTCCTTTAGCCGCTAATCATTCTAAATTATAAACAATGGTAAGTTGCTATGAAAGAACATGCTTGGTTTATATCAGTTAACCAACAGCGGCATGATGGTGACATCAGCTTGAATTAACTGTAAATAAATAAACTGTGCAGCGATTAGTTACAGCAAATGCCTCGTACTCGACTATGAGCTCACGTCTTGGCCAGCAGACACCAGACCTCTTTCCCATTGAACTGGTGTGGGGTCAAAGGTCAAAAGCAGACAACCACCCAGTGCCAAACAGCTCTGAGAGTTTCTTTAGGGGGAATGAGCAAAAATGTCCCAAAATTATCTAAAGAAACTCTTCAAATGAATGCCCAAAAGGTCAAGATGTCTTCAAAGCTAAAGGCTTGAATTTGATAATATTCTTGAAATAAATGTATGAATTGAATGTCAAACAGCGTTCCTTTATTTGAGGCATATGATTATCAAAGACTGTATTTCATCTTTTTTCTTAACACTAAAATCTACCAATGCTTGAGTTTTTGAAAAAGGCAGGTGTCTCAAAAATTTTGGACCTTCATCTATATGTAATACTGTGTTAAAGAGGCCATAGTCCCAACAATTTGTCAAACATTATTTAGAGTAGTTATAGCTTCCACCTGCAATTGGGGAATATGACCTTTTTAACTGCATATGTGGCCTAATATTGCAATAACCGTTATCATCTTTCAATAGGGAAGTTAAAATAAACTTGCATCCTGTAAGAATTCACCTAAAGAATAATTTATTTGTATTTTTTTTCAGTCATTTCATTTGCCTGAGACTGAATTCCCATTTCTACCTACTGTACAATAAACACAATATGGCAAAATTAACTGGTGCTGCATCATTGCATTGGTGTTAGACTACCACCTGGTGGTGACTATACGTTACTGCATGAGTCCTAAATTGCACACGTTTGGGGGGGGGGNGGGGGGGGGGGGGAGAGAGAGAGACATACTATTAAAGGACCATACCATCCATTTTGCATGTTTTAGCCTAACATATTCAATTTTCAAACACGTAACATTACTGACAATCATTTCCCAAAGCATACTACTGGAACAGTGAGTTAAAAAGTTTTTCCTACTTTCTAGACCACCATTGGCTTCAGTTCATTCTGGTACGCTATTAAAATCAACTTCTTGATACTTGAAACGTTCTTGGGATAGGTAATCCATCATTATGAACACATATATTCAGGTTTTTTCAAAGTCTCGTAATTTCAGCATTTAAGCACAATAAAAAGTGTGGAGTGAATGTATGTCTCCACCAGGGAATATAGTCCCAAAAGAAGACCTGCATTTATCAAAAAATTTAAACAATCATGATTTCATAATCTTGAGTAGCTATTAGCAGGAGAAACATCGATTTTTAAGGTGTATGACTTGAATGTTTGATTTTGAAAGATTAAAAGATTTAGCAAAATATCAGGAAAGCTGAAATATGGTTTTATCCTTTGGGAAATGATTGTCAGTAACTTTACATGTATAATGGATGGTATGGTCCTTTAATGTCTGATCCCATAGATGGCCAGTATCTAAAAACATAGCAGCTAAATGTTCCCAACATTCAATTATGCTGTAAATCAATGACGAGACATCCAAGCAGCAGCCATTAACTTATTTATTATATCGAATTTACGAAAAGTAAAAGCAAACACTTGAATAAACAGTATTGTACATTTTAGTCTGTTATCCTATGGTTTTTTGATGGTTGTTTTTGAAAAGCATTCCACTGTACACAAGGCTGATGACCTTTTTTTTTTTTTAATTTTTTTTTTTTTAAAAACACCCAAAAGCACATGTGAACGCTTCAGTGCTGGGTGCACTAGAGTAAGGCGGACACAGGCGTGGACACGACCCCCTTCACTCCCACCGAGACGCAAGGAAATCATAAGACCCAGACTTCTGTTAGTACATAGAGGGGAGAAGACAGTACAAAACTATTTCATGAGCCATATTGGGTTTCTGTGGTCATCTTAAATATTTCCCATCCAGACTCTGGAGCCTGGCTTCATGTCTTTGTGGATGATTGTGTCTATCTTCAACTATACACAATTAACTGACATGCAACTGGGTAAAGCAAAAAAGCCTAAACAGACAAATGGGATAACTTGGACAGCCATTATAATCGTATCACTTGAAGGTTACACTCAACAACTGGAAATATTTAAGTGTGCATCTCGAACGTTGTAAACGTGGAGCCCCAACATGGATTTAAAAAAACAAAAAAACAAAATCAAGGCATTTTCTACACTTCATTTCAATCCCATCAGCCGAGACCAAAACCCACAGCTGATAAAATGGCTGCACTGTACAGTTGCCACATTAACATAAACATGTGTTTAAGTTAAATCCTTGGTAAGGACAGGCAAGATAAGAAGAGGTAACTTCAGATCAGTCATTTTGATGATCTCATTAACTGTGTAACCTTGAGCCGAGATGGAAGTTGTGCAGGTTCCATAATACAGTGGCTACGTTTACCTTTTCGCCTAGACGCTAAAACCTTTTTTACTAATCTGCTTCAGAAATGATAAAACTAACATCAAATAAAATGGACATCAAATTAAAAAAAAAAAAAAATTCCATTTCTTCGTTTTGGAATGGAAATTTCAACAGTAGCAAAAGAAAACATTCACTTTCATTGACGTTTCATTATATTCTACATCATTACAGGACTTTGTAGGCGAGTGAGCGATATCAATACTTCAGAGTTGGACTAGATTATAGTGTAGCATGGCCTGCAGGAAGGAGAAAGCAGAGTCCACAGTGCTAACCGTTGCCCTCCGAGATGCCCTGGAGGCCCTCTGTACACAAACATTTCGGGAGACTGGAGGGTGGTGGTCGCTGTCACCTTCCGCCAGTTAAAAGCGGGGATAGGAGGCAACAGACAGCCTAAAGAAAGAGGTAAGAAAGAAAAACTACCACACACAAATGTGTATCTGCGAGTGGTAGGGTAAAGCAGTTGGCCAACAATGGATCAGAAGCGGGTAGGATGGTAAGGGATAATGCAGAGGTACCTGGAGATGACGGATGCAGGTAACAAGAGAATATAGAAGTCTCCAACAGTATGATAAGGGAGCTTTGAGGGCAGTTCTGGGGGTGCAATTTCAGGGCGCTGGCCAAAACTAGAAGGTCTTCCTGTGAATGGCACGTGCTCTGTCCTCTTCATATTCCCTCTTTGACACCCACATCTTTTTAAAGGTGTCCAGTGATGCCAAGATGGAGCCACTGTAGTCAAACAAAGAAGGGGAGGGAGGAAAGACAAATATTTACTTTTTTTTTTTTCTTTTACAATGAATGAATGAATGAATATATTTTTATTAAGGTGTCATACACACTCATGTGCCCAGCCCACATGGGCTTACAAGACACCATTACACACGCCGGATACTTCCATGTAAACGTATACATACATATACAATGACACCACAACTCAAAGAAAGAAGAACAAACAAAAATTTTCCACATACTATAGTCATTGAACATATAACCCATCCTGCCTTCTCTTCCAGGCTTTTGAAACAAAATTAATTAACTTAAAAACTCCAAAACTAAACAGCCATTCCAATTTCTGATAATCCGTCCACCAAACACTCTCCGGCTCTTTAACAAACATTTCATCGAACATTAACCCTCTCAAATCATCATAGTAAGTACAGTACAAAAGAAACTGCATCTCATCCTCAACTTCTCCCAACCCACACAAATCACAGTCTGTTTTCCTCCTGTATATTTCTAAATCTACCAATTTCCACATTCAGAGGAAGGAAGGATGCCTGTTCGCAACTGAGCAATTAAAGATCTTTGGCTTCTTGATACATGATGTGACATAGACTTCAGGGCCATATTTTTGCTTAATTTGAATATAAGTCCACAATTTTGGTTTTAACNATAGACTTCAGGGCCATATTTTTGCTTAATTTGAATATAAGTCCACAATTTTGGTTTTAACATAATATCACTATCCCATTTTTTTCAAAAACAGAGGAGAGCTTGCTTTTAATTACATTAATTTTACATCATAGATTATTTCTATGAATATACTGAAGACCAGCTTCTTCAAAAATGGCACAGATTTCTTTTACAAGTGTCACGTATCTCAAAGATTAAAAAAATTAGCCAGGACTTTCCAGAGAGGAATAACATAGAAATCTTACCCAATCCATGTGGAATAAAGCCTTTCTTGAGGAGCCGAGATCTGCACATGAAACAAGCAGCAACAGGTCACAAAGATGTTATTCTGAAGTATTAAGGGACCATACCACCCATTTTACATGTTTGAGCCTAATATATTCACTTTTCATACACATAACGTTACTGACAATCATTTCCCAAAGCATACTACTGGAACGGTGAATTAAAAATGTTTTTCCTACCTTCCAGACCGCCACTGGTTTCAGTTCATTCTGGCATGCTATTAAAATCAACTTGTTGATACTTGAAACTTGAATCTTGGGATAGGTAATCCATCATCATGAACAAGATGTGTATTCACATTTTTTTCAAAGTTCCTTAAGTTTAGTGTTTAAGCACAATAAAAGGCATGGAGTGAATGTATGTCTCCACCAGGGAATATAGTCCCAAAAGAAGACGTGTTTATGGAAAAATTTAAACGACTGTCATTTTATAATATTGCGTAACTATTAGCAGGCAAAACATGGATTTTTAAGGTGGATGTATCGCTTGAAGATTTGATTTTGAAAGACTAAAAGATTTTGCAAAACATCAGGAAAGCTGAAATACGGTTTTATCCTTTGGGAAATGACTGTAACATTACTTGCATGAAAATTCAATATATTAGGCTCAAACATGAAAAATGGGTGGTATGATCCTTTAATGGTCCTTACACTAATTTTACACATTAAATCCAGCTGGTGTGTTGATTTATTGGTATTGGATATCCTCTTTAAGAAAAAGCAGTGCTGAATCTTCCATGAAATACACACTGACCCAGTAGAGAATAAACACACCAGCCAAATCAACGTCAACAACATCCATACCTTAATCTTAACATCTTTGGGTGCGAGCTTCTTGACTTCGGTTAGTAGTCGTTCCCCAAAGTCTGAAACGAGACGGATTGTGATTCGTTTAAAGGTGAGAGTAAAACAAAGTGCTGTTAAAGTCAGCATAATCTAAAAACATGACAGAAATATGCATCCTGATTGAGAGACAATTTATGTGTGCTTGTTTGACCTATTCAGAGAAATTTCAAGCTGACGTGCAACCCATACATTTTACCCAGGGTGAGCAAATATTAGTAATTACAACAGAGAAGAGAATAGTAATTGCCTGCTACAAAAATATTAACAGCCACTTAACACTAACTTTTCATCAGCGTTGATCCGCCACACAATACTATAGTGGAATACAGTGTGCGCCGGAGGTCCATGTCAGACTTCTGGATAGCATAGGCCAGGACCTCATGGATGCCTGAGCTTTCATCTCCTATCAGGTCAGGCCTGAACAACAGCTCTGGAGCCCGGAATCTGGCAGGTCCAATCTGGAAAATATCGAGGTTTGCAGTCAGGCTGGCGAGAACGATCTCAGAGGAAATAAAGATCAAGCTATGACAACATGCGAGTATTTTTTGTTATGCTCACATTTAATGTGCTTCCATCAGGTAGTAAATACTGGGCCTTCTCTGTTTCTAAAGTCTCGTCCTTCTGGGGGTTGAGAGACAGGTAACAGTGCCTCTGCAAAGTTTGGACACAGAAACAAAGAAAATATCAATTAGACGTTTAGGAAAAAGTTCTTTCACATTTCGTACTCAGACCAAAGCAAACATCCCGCCTTACCTCCTTGACGGTTCGAACCACCTCAAACTCAGCAGAGGTGTTGAAGTTGTAGCCTTCCTTGCGCAACAGCAGACGGAGGTATCGGGAGATATCTCTTCCAGCAATGTCCACACGCATGATGGAGTGGGGGATGGCGAAGCCCTCGTAGATGGGCACGACATGCGTTACGCCATCTCCAGCATCCAACACAACACCAGTGGTACGACCTGTGGCGTACCTGCATGAAACGAAAAGGTCATTACATCGCATGCTCAGCAGACTACATGAACAGTATCCATCTTAACAGGTTCACTTAGGCTACATTTACACAACTACCTGCATGCGACCTGATTCCGATCTTTTGCTCACGTGACATGTATCAGGTATATGCGTCGTGAAGACGTAAATGGCAAAAAGCTACATGGAATCGGATATTTTCAGATCCATTTTGGGCCATGTGCATATGTGGAACTAAATTGGATATGTATCGGATGCCTGCCAATGCAACTGTGATCTAATTACACAGATCAGAAGTTCCTTGCAATTCTAACTCCGATGCAATGTTCTATTTTATCGGCATATGAATGATGTAAGTGATCAATACGGTGACCACTCTGTAAACAAAAATGGAAGACATGCTATATATCAGACATACTGATGTGATGTTTATGTCAGATGTGTTAGTGTGTGATAACAGGCTCCCTTTATAGCTGCCACAGTCCAACTCCACCCGCTTCTCCTTTATGATCGCCTGACAAAAATATGTCAAAAATGACAAAAATGTGTATCCTGATGGAAGAGTCTTGGTGATAAATGCTTGCGTAATATATTGAATGTTTCTCTCTGCATTTGAAAGTTACTAACCCACCGACCATATATAAATAGTTCTCTCATCTCCATCCATTGAAGCGTTTTGTTTTCATCCGTGACAGAACTATATGCATGCAAAACTGCATCCGGGGTGTTTCAGATCAAAGCTGTGTAAATACAGGTATCAGATACAAGCTGCTTTAAAAAAGAACATGTAAATACGCTGAACAGAAAGATTGGATACAGGCAAAAGATCGGAATTAAGCATCAAGACTTGTAGTGTAAATCCAGCCTTACTGTTGCAGAAAGCAAACTGCAGTATGGATATAATATACAGAGCGGCCAGCTGATCCCATTAACCTCCTTCATGCATTTGTGATTCCCTGGATTCCTATGCATACATATTCATACTGAGTATTTCAGACGACATAAAACCGAGCCCAGGGAGACTTTTGTGCTAAGAAAACAATCTCCACATTTATATTAAAACCAATAGCGATGATACCAGATCAGGGTCAGGCCACAAATTCATTCCATTTCCAGCAAATTCTGACCCATATGATTTTGTCACAAAAGACATTTCAATCAGCTGATGTTTCCTAAGTATTAATCCGTCTGGTTTTATTGATCGCATGTTTACTGCAGCCTCATCTTCTTGCGCTTAGCTGCTGCTGTGGTTAATTTAATTCAAGACTGCAATAGCTATGTACAGTCTGTGCGGTTTTGTTCATAGTGAAGTTCACAATTAAGACTAGACGTCGTATAAACTCCCAGTGGCCACTTCTGACAAACTGGAGCGTCCAATGCTAAATATAATGCCAAGGATTCTCCTATACAAGCTCTGCCATGACGATCGGTTACAAAAAGCAGCTGCAAAGGTGACCTCTATCTCTCATAGCTTCTCATACAGCCTTGTTCAAACTTTCGCTCCAGAGTTTGTTTTTTTTAAAAGTCAAACCTCTTACAAGGTCCAGTAACACTGTTTGAGGAATGAACTTTTTGCATAAATGGGAACATGTGCCTAACAAAGTGGAAACGGAGTGAATATCAGGCTGTAGTTCAAAGTCATCACAGGTCACTTGACATCAAAATAGTACACAAACAAAGCAGAGTTTGCTTACAAGCTAAGAACGGCTTGCATAGAGATGAAAAGAGCAGGAACGTTAAAGGTCTCGAAGAAAACCTCAGCCGCCTTCTCCCTGTTCTTGGTGGGGTTGAGGGGAGCCTCGGTCAGCAGTACAGGGTGCTACAAGACACCAAACCGAAAGATACAGGACAGGATTAATGTGTAAGCAACTGATCTGCAAAAACACTTTGTACCATGTAGCGTAACACTGAAATACAAAAAGGCCACGTGAAGAGAGAAGCTCACTTCCTCAGAGAAGGTCTGCAGCTGCTCCTTTGAGTAGACATACTGCCAGATCCTCTCCATGTCGTTCCAGTCCTTCACGATGCCGTGCTCCATGGGATACCGCACCGACAGCAAGCCCCTGTGCTCCTGGTTAACAAGAAGGAGGGAAGAGATGAGAAAAATAAGTAACACTGTCAGAAACTAGTTAACTTTTAAATTTAGGGCTGGGGAAATTAACGTGTTAATTTTTGCGATTAATGTGGACTGTTTAACGGGTTAAAAAAATTAACGCTATTAAGGCATCCATTTTTTTCACTTCCTGAGGCTATGCTAATGTTTTGATTTTTCCCCCACTTCCCATGGCTAATGTTATATGCTCATGCTAATTATAGAGTGTGTCATTAATAACTGAGATGTGGCAATATTCATCAAAAACACAGAAACAACAAAAAAAAC
Source organism: Lucifuga dentata (assembly GCA_014773175.1). Lineage (NCBI taxonomy): Eukaryota > Metazoa > Chordata > Actinopteri > Ophidiiformes > Bythitidae > Lucifuga > Lucifuga dentata. The sequence continues at coordinate 208,595 of VXCM01001280.1, forward strand.
TTCACAGCCTTTTAGCCTCACTTCAACTTTACTGCATTGCATTGTTCTCCGGGGCTGCGCAAGATACATTCAAGCTAACGTTAGCAAAGTCGACACAAGCAAGATTCAGTCTTTTCAGAATATGATGAACTTCCCTTTCAACAAAGTAATATTATCAGAATGACATGATTTTTCTTACAAGAACATGTCAACCTTGACCAGTTATCACCTTGTGGCTGAAGCCATGAATAACAAACATCTTTTAACATATCAACCAAGGTAGTTTATTCTCTGAACTCAATAAAAATGTTAGTTAACCCAAAAGAAAGTATATCATGAAAATAAGTTAAATTAATTCATTACAAAATAAAGTTAATCTTTTAAGATTAAATAAATCAAATCAATTCAGTTGTGGGGCCTCTTGTTTCTGTGACAAACTAAAGAAACAGTTCAATAAAGCATATNATTCAGTTGTGGGGCCTCTTGTTTCTGTGACAAACTAAAGAAACAGTTCAATAAAGCATATAAAACGGATTTTAAACAGGGAATTAATCTACATTAACTTGGTGATCCAATATATAATGATTACAAGTTTGCAAGTTTCTGTGATTAATCTCAGAAATCTGTGAAATTAATTAATTTTTTAAAATTGATTAACAGCCTTATTTTAATTACATCAGGATGGTTTTATTCCAGTGAGGGAAAACATGTGTTCTTTGCCTCAAGTTGTGTAGTTTGAGTCCTTATAACAATGCCAGGCTCTTTAGTCTGACTGTATAAAATATCTTTGGTCACATGCTTAAAACTGCATTTCTGAGTGCTCTAGGCAAAAATAATCATAAAATATACAAGCTCTCCCTTCAAGAAAACTTTATTCTATCTTTTCAGATTCTTTTAATACAATTTCTGTCTGTAACTGTGTTTCAACTACAGCAACATTAGAGGCAGAAGCCTGGCATGTGTAGCATTATTTTGAAGCATTATAACATTTTCATGTAACAACTCAATCTAACTTAAAATACATCTGTCACGTTTTGCATAATGCAATAACAAAATCTGACTTTACAACAATGTCAGCATATGTGCGTGTTTAACTGCATGTTTATGTGTGACTGTCAGCTTACATACATTAAATATAACCTAACTGCAACATGAAAATAAACTCATCTTGGTTTATTTTTCATAGGGAAATAAACAGCCCCTTACTTACCAACATATTTGAGGTAATGGTGCTGATTTTTGGATGTCAAGTACAGTATTGGCAAGATGAATATGCAGGCAAACAAGCAGCTAATACACTAAGACCTGCTGACCTGATTGTGGTCTAAACAGTATAATGAAAAAAATAAATTAATAAAAATTTTAAATAGTCAGGTGACTAGAACTGTTCTTTAGGCATCTTTGTAACTCAAATCTTCTGTTTCATCTGAGAAACAGGGGTGACAGTAAGTTCTTTGTTAGAGCCTATAAATACGGACTACACCGATTGGAATGGAAACCATATAAATATACAGTATATGTTAAATATGTTGCAGTGTTCATTTTAATAGACTACTGAGTGTTTCACTGAGTATTTTTGTCCATAGTTGGTGTTTTATGAAGTTCTATGCTGGTTTTCCAAAATCATTTGTTGCAGAGACTGCATATGTTAAATGTCAAACTTAAATACATATTTACAAGACACTCAAGGGTTAAATAAGTATCAAAAGGTTATAAAACCCCACACACATCAATTTCCTGTATTTTTTATGCCCATTTTCTTTGAAACACTATATTAAGTCTGTTAAAAGCACCTCATACATGACTTTGAATTTACAAAATGCTTGTGAATGTGTTGTTTGGATAACATAAGCATTTAAAAAAAAAAAAATCTCTACTAAGATGATATGGGCAAATGATGTGAAAGGCTACAATAAAAACAGCACAATTCAACTAAGTCTGGACAACAAACTGCTTTGAACATGAATTCTTTGTTAAGTCTGAAATGCTATAAAGACAAAGAACATTTCAAGCAAAAGATATGACTCCCAGTAACCGCCTAGTGTTTGTAGTGTGCTCTGGTATTGGACTCCAACAGATTTTAAGATGATATTTTTAACCATCCTTTGTATGTTTTAGGGGAGATGCTGTAAACACCTTAGAATGCAATCCAAATAGCATCTGAATTTTATTGGCTATAAAAACCTCTGTGCACACTGACGGAAATATAACCTGAAAGCTATGATGTTAGCTGGTTGTGTGTGGTACCTCAGCCTTGGGTCCAATGAAGAGGTCTCCCTCCAAGGCTCCTGCCATCACACGCACATGCTTGGGACGACCCACGCTGTAACACAAAGAGAGATGAGAAGTCAGACGATAAAAATGATACAACCCACAAATGAAGAAATGAACTATCTGACACAACATATGATCCTCATTATCTGAGATACGTAGGAGAACTCACTAGTTGGGGAAGCAGTATTTGGGGATCTGGTCACCTGCAAAACCAGCTTTAATAACCCCTGAGCCCTGTGGAAAGAGAGAAATAGTGAGATTTGGGTGATAATGAGATAACGGTTAAAGTAACTGCAGTATGGAATGCTTTAAACTTTGAGGAGTATGTTTAATGAGAGAGAGAGAGAGAGAGAGGTCATAAGACACAGCCTTGGGCCACCAGCAGTCACCAGCCCCAACAACGCATGCTCAGACGTCATCCTGTTGGGTGAACCACTTTGCCCTGCATCTCTTCTGCATCAACACTTAGATTATCTTACTCGATAATAATATAGCTAATATAAAATGATGAAAATCGGCGTTAGCTGTAACCAAAGACAGCAGCGTACCATGTCTGACTGGAATGCTAACATCCTCGCAACGTACAGGTGCCTAGAGCAAGGCTACAGTTTGTGCTAAAGACAAAAAAAAAAAAAAAAAAAAAAAAAAAAAGATTAAAGATGACCCATCCAACCTATCTACCACCTCAAACCGCTCTTTTAGCTACACAGCATCGTAAGAACATTAAAGGCTTGTAATGATGGGAGGTACAGGACCACGGACAGCTAACACCAGGATCTGATGTGTCCTAGCTAGCTGGTCAGTACGCTAGCTATAGCTTACGCAAACTAGTCATTAGAACTGGTTAAATTTAGTTCGTTGACCTATTCTTACAACTGAAGCAATGATAATAGCGCATTGGAGGGTGTTACTGTAGAATTTTAGCATACATTAGAGAGTGTTAACGAGGAGATCCGATTATTACACTGTTAGCCATAATACAATAACTAAGCTAGCGGTTAGCCCAATGATATCATCCAGCGGCCTCGGCTTGGGTGTGGATGAATGACATCATCATACTTACATTATCAATCACAACCGGCTGGTTAGCTAAAATGTCATAGGACTCCATGACGGACTTGCTATTTAGGAAAGGTTTCTATCAATCGGTGCGTGTATTCCTCTCCGATTTGCGTTTTAATCACATAAAAGATAACGCCCCGTCACACCGAACCCTGCCTGCTCGACGCCGCCGCTCCTCTCTGCTGTGGGTTGGACCGCCGCGCTACCATAACATCCTCATCATTGCTGCGTCGCTTTGACGGAAAGGAGAGCTATCCAATCAGATTGTTGGAAAGGATAAGGATACTTTGGTGGCAGGAGGAACGACCAATCACAGCGCACAGGAGAGGAAGCCCTGTGCTGCTGTGGTGTCAGCTGTGGTGATTATGTGGAGCTTGTGGAAGCGTTTTTGGTGAGAAATGACATTATACACAGTTTACTTTGTTGCAGATCTTTAGACACCAATTTGTTTGATACAGCGGAAGCAAAATTATCTTATTAATACACACACCACCCAGGGGAACAGGATGCAACCAAAATACTCGGTGTGAATAAGAGTGCAATAAGCGAGGCACATAAACTTAAATAAATAAAAGTGCATTTTTACTCCAACTGGGCCGCTTTATTCATTGGCTATCGCGTTACATTTTAATTTTTCTTTTCAAAAAATTATCATTTTCAAGTGGAATAGTGAAAATTGTCATCTTTTCCAAATGACTCTGAATGCAGCAGCAAGCGCCTTCACAGCCGACCAATCAGAAATCTGTTAGAGTCGAAACAAGGCGGGTCTTAACCAGAAAGTCTGCGGCGCCGTGTCTGTCAACAACAGAACAACGCTGATCAACTCATGAAAAACTCGTGTTTTTGACAGAATAGTTATCATCCAGGTCCGTGATATTGTGTATAAAAGTATCACGCTACTTGTTCAATTGTCAGTTGACGAGGTCATTCTTGTTATTAGTTGTAAGTTAGCGCAGTTGGCTCTCGCTAGCTAGCCAAATCTCAAAGCAGCGTAACTATTTTGCTGAGTTAGCTTGCGTCCTTCAGCTGTTAGCGTGAGAGTTTTATCTTTCCGGGTTCAGATTAGGAAATATAAGTTTAATATGAACTCGTACCGCTGATGAAAATAACTTAACATTAGGTAAGTTATAAACAAAACTAAATAAAAAACATATTTTTTCTGGTATCGGTATCGGTTTCTCCTTACTTGAAATACGTAACTGATTGCGCAAGTAGACTTTTACTATTTGTGTCGTTTTAGTATCAGGTGCGTGATCGTTCAACGTTGAAGTCATTTATTTGAGGACAAAATTGATGTAGAACTAATATAACAATTGGGGCAAATACAATTTATTTTCTCTGTGTTGGGGTAAGGATTCATTTAGTAATTATAGTCGAACTATCCTGACGTCTGTCTGTCTCTGTCTGTCTGTCTGTCCGTCCATCCATCTATCCATGTTGTGTTGATTTCTCAGGTTCTGACTCCAGTCTGTTTGTCCCATGATCACACCTGAAGCATCAGAGCCATGGCCTCTGCACAGGAGCAGCCTGAGAAGTAAGATCACGATCTCCACATGCATGCCAGGCTTCAATTGCATGTCATTTCACAAAGTGGAAACCTTTTCAATGAAACCCTTTCTTTTATTCCAGGGCTGAATGGTACGCTGATATGATGATGCTAATGGCCTTAGAGAGGCTATGAGTTAATAATAGTAGATATTAGAGAACTATTTTGATGGAATTACAAACGTGAAATGTGGTGTTTGATTGACTCAATTGATTTGGTGTTTCAGGAAAATTTGTTCCTGTTCGCGAAATCTAAAAGTGTTATTTTGATGTAAATCTCAAGTTCAAATTGTATTTCATTATAGACAGCTGGCTGCAGACTAGTATTGTGAAAATGAAAGTAAAAATAAAAAAAATCTATAATTTGCTCAAACTGGCAACTATTATGAAGTATTGATAAATACCTAAACTGTAACAGGGCCACTGGGAAGTTTTTGCTTTATTAGCTAAACTTCCTGTAAATAGATTATCAAAATTATCAAATTTTCTAAATAGCTTTGATAGATAAGCTGGAATGTCAGTATTGGTACAAATTATGGTCATTGTCTATTGTGTACCATTTTGTTTCATCATTTGAATGATGTGCTTAGTAATCATAAGTCTTGCTTTAAAGGCTGTCATTAAGTATGTGTATGTGTGTTTGTCTGTTTCTGTGTTTTGCCCAGACACTGTTGGGTGTGTTTTGCGACAGAGAAAGAGGACCATGGTGCAGAGTGGGTGAGCCCCTGCAGGTGTAAAGGCTGCACTAAATGGATCCACCAGGCGTGTCTGCAGCGGTGGCTTGATGAGAAACAAAAAGGAAACACCGGAGGAGCGGTCAGCTGCCCACAATGCGGCACTGAATACCGAATTGTTTTCCCCAAAATGGGCAAGTGAACCTGCACAACTCTACAAAGCAAAGACTAAAATTACTCAAGCTACTTTACAGATCTAAAGCGTCATCACTGTAAATTAACTGTCCGGGCAGATTTGATTCATTTGTGACTGTCAGTGTATTACTGCAGCTTCATAAATGGCCAGTGAAGTTCATTCTGATAGTTTTCTTTAAGTGCAACACAGACAATTGAGTGTTTAGTGACCACTGCATCATTGTTCTTCCACAGGTCCACTGGTGTATTTTCTCCAGCAGGTAGACAGGTTTCTGTCTCGGGCCAGTCCATTTGCTGCTGTGGGGGTGGTGGTTGGAACTGTGTACTGGTCAGCTGTCACATATGGAGCCGTGACTGTCATGCAGGTATACAAAGTTTACAACGTACAACACACAAAGGGTATAAAAAAAAAAAGTGTAATCTTTTGTACGATCTTTACTTCTTTATATTTATATGCAGGTTGTAGGTCATAAGAAGGGTCTGTATGTGATGGAGCGAGCTGACCCCCTCTTCCTGTTGATGGGCCTGCCCACCATTCCTGTGGTGTTGGTCCTGGGCAAGATGATCCGCTGGGAAGATTATGTAGTGAGACTATGGCAGAAATACTCCTACAGAAGACAACTTCCACCAGGTATCCACACAAACACACTTTACCTCATCCCCAATGTCTTATACTGTACATATGTTTTTAATAAACCTTTCCACTTGACATGGCAGATGTCCAAGGATAAGTAATGGAATAAATAAAATCCATTATTTCCTATTAAGGTTCAAAATCAGAGGCGTAAAAAGTGAATATATATATTGGTTTCTACGCTATTTCACTATTTGTTTTATGTACTGTAATATAATGAGGAAACATAAAATGGCATTATTAATGTTTTTAATTAATGTTTTATTTGATTGCTTTTTGTTCATCATCCTGCATGAACAGAGGGGTGATGCATTCACAGACCCACAGAGATTATTTACAAAGATTACAAAGGAGTGCAGTGGGTCTCTCTCTCTCTCTCTCTCTCTCTCTCTCTCTCTCTCTCTCTCTCATATAAACACAGACAGTGCAAATTGCATTGTCTGTGCATGGCTGCACATGGCTGCTCAGATGATCATACATGCATACTTACTATATACCTAACAGACACATCACAGTATATCAATCCAGGGTCTGAAAACCAACTCCACTGATATGAAGAGTTTGAACTGACTAGTAATGTTGTTCTGGTTAAAATACCTGAACAACACAACAACTTAATACTGTTGACATAAAGAAATAGTGCAAAATCCCTGGATTTAGAAACTGTTAAAATAAATTATATGTCATGAACCAGCACCTTACTATAATGTTTACTACTAGTAATACTTATATTAAATCAGAACAATCATAATAAGGCTGCATTGTTTGATATTTGATACTTGTTTTTGGTCGAATTTTTGTCCAATCATTCATACTCATACCTGTTTTACCCAGATAACAATCGCTACCTGCCTCGTATCCCCATCGATGGGCCCAGCGCGGGGGATCACCTCTCTGTGTCCCGAACTCTCTGTGGAGCGCTCATTTTACCCTCTATAGCCAGTTTGGTGGGAAGGCTGCTCTTTCGACGGGTGTCTTCTAATCTGCAGCAAACTGTACTGGTAAATATGCTAAATGAATATTGCATACTTGTGCATTTTGTTAATAATGGCCCATTTGATACAGATGGCATCCTGATTATTCTTTTGGAGTAAAAGTAAATGAATGTCTTGACAACTGCATGAGATTACATACTTCTGTTGTGTTTTGTCTCTCCTCTTTCCGTACAGGGCGGCATAGCATTTGTGGTGATCAAAGGAGTGTTGAAGGTGTATTTCAAACAGCAGCAGTACATCGTTCATTCTAACCGGCACATCCTCAACTACCCTGAACGAGCCGGACAGAGCGAGGCAGGAGAGGAGGACACAGAGGACAGTGGGAATGAATAAGTCTCCAAACTAGAGGAGGATAGAGGCCAAGCAGGGAAAAAGATGAGGGTGTGTGTGTGTGTGTGATAAGGTGAGGATGCAAAACACATTAGCTACTGTAGCTTAATCTGGCATACATGGAATTCACCAATAGCTAGCACACGGTTGTTTAACAATCTGATTACAGTCCTGTTTGATTGGTTAAAAAAAACAAAAATAAAAAACAGAACAGACAGAATAATGAGCCACTGGCAGAGAAGAAGTAGCTAACCGATAATGAATTTATCACCAGGATACAAATAGTGAGATCAGAAACCTTTTTTTGGACACTGTTTTCAGGAAGTGAATGATTCAGGAAGTGAATTTCACCTTGATGTAGTGAAACAGGATGAACCGGCTTGTGAGGCTCTAAATGGCTTAACATGGTATTTTTTTCCCGCTTGTGTTCAAGATATTTAATGAACTCAGCTTTGTCATGAACAGGTAAACATGGGTTTCTTTAATAATTTTTGGATTATTTTAGAACTATGTTGGCACCAGCACTAATTCCATCATTAACGTTGGCAGCAACTTCTATCTCTCTGTTATAAAGCTACTTGAAGATGTGTTTTTAAAAACGCAAGTCGTTGCCTTAACTTTTTATAAGGTGTCCAAATAAAGACATGTATTATCTTGTGATGCATTCACTGTCCTGTGACGCTCTCACTGCCTGCATCCATAACTCGGTGTATGTTAGTTTCTTTCTTTCTTTCACATGCCATATATCATGCACTTTCCCATAACACCCATAATAATCTTGGATTCAACTATATTTCACTATCGCACAAAACCTACAATATCTGCTGACATTTCCCAGGTTCTAGCTGTCTGCACTGCAATAAATAATTCTAAGTCAGTAATAATTTGTTCCTAGCTGTTTTTTCTTCACATTTAAAGTTGTTTTGGTGCATATGATATTTAAATTTTCTTCTTCCAGATATTTTAATACTTGGTTGGGCAAAGTAGCAGGATTGAAGTAACTGAATCATGTTAATGCTGTTGGGGAAATGATTACTGGGTATTGTACGTAATATTTCAAATAAATGGATAAAATAACATCTTAAGATGCTTCCAAGGAAATCATATGGTTTGATAAGATCACTGTTTCTTTTATTGATTTATAAAAATAGTCATGAGATTTATAGTTATTTGGAACACAACTAAACCTGAACCAAGTCATAATAATACCATCTTTAGGAAGTACAGCTAGTAGCTCCCAGAAAACAACAGTTAAATGGTTCATTGTTTTCATAGTGAATATTTGGCTAATTTCATTCACTTGTGGCAGCACTGTTGCACAATGCTACTCTTTTTTTTTTTTTTTTTTTTTTTTGTCACCAAGGCAAGCAAACAAAAATTACATGTGACACAATGCTACTCTTATTAGCAGAGTGGTTCAATCGTTGGGTTGATCCCACTTCATATGCAGATAATCAGGGTCACAAGAGATTTGAGAGACTGATTTTGATAGATTTTCAATAATAAAATTAAGTTGAACATTTTTATATACTTTATTTGGAGCTCTCTGCTCTTGAGAATAAAAATGTATGCTATACCCAAATTCCCAGGACAATTTGATGAGTCTCACTGCTGGAGTCATGAGAATATTGGGATCTGTCAAAGATCTGAATGAGGTTAAGAAACCATGTCCTGTTTTATTTGTTGTGTTTGAAAATGTGTCCTCTACTTTTGCCACCTGTAACTATAATTGCACAATTTGTTTATCTTTTTTTTACAATCCTGTGTGTATGTTATGGAGAACTCTTATTTTAAGTCTGGGTGAATAAATGATCTGTTTAATAAAGGTCTCTATAAAATAAATGTGTAATATCTTATTTCTCTTCACGCATGCATTTTTAGCAAGTAATGATCATTCAAACTAAACTTTCAGTGGATTATCACAGGGGAATGGAACCTATCCCAGTGTCTGTTGAGCAAGAGACTGGCCAACTCATTTACACTCAAAACTGTATTAATTGATTGATTATTTAGTGCGAAAAATGGAAGCAGATAATCTTTACTTTCTTCACTAATGACATAAGTTATATGATGACATAAGGTCTCTTTTTGTATTAAATTAAGAGGTTCTTTGATGACAGAAAAAATACTCTTCTAAGCAGAATTTAGACTGCGCAGGCTGATATTCATCTTATTGTTAGCACTATTCATAATAAATAATAATATTTCATAGATCAGTTAGAGTTTTTACTCATAAAATTCATCTGAATACAAGACCTTGCATGATCAAAGCTGATACGGAAGGTGGCTTGTCAAAAAATGATCAAAGGTTTTGGCAAGACGTAATTGTCCCGCCCACCTGCTCATTGATTGGCTGCCGTGATTTCACCTCATCATCCGATTGGCTGATCAGGTGATGACATTCTACGAGACGTTTTGGAGTGGAGTCAGGAAATGGCAGGCAGTTAATTTCTTTGCCGAAGAAAGAATGTTTGTAACGAACGAAGGTTGGAGCTCCTTGTTGTTTAGTTAAATTTCATTCCACAATGAGAAGAGTAACACTCTTTGTCAGCGGAACGTCTTCAAACGGAAAGGTGAGGTGTGAAACACAAACCGGGAAGTAGGTGTGTTTGAGGAGCTTAGTCGGTGTTCGACCGTTCATCCGCTGTGTTCGCGGTCAACACAGCGGCTAATTTAGCTGCTAATGTGGCTACTGTTAGCCACCTTGTTTGGTACATGCTAATGCTAATGTAAGGTGAGTTTCTGATGGTGTTAATCGTACAGGTGGTGGCTGTGTACGGCTCTCTGGATGATTTACTGTCGGTAGCCAGTTCAAAACTGGGAATAAGAGCCTCTAGCGTTTATAACGGGACTGGCGGCCTCATAGACGACATCGCATTAATAAGGTGAGACCAAAACCAAGTTGTAAGACACAAAATTGTATTTATCACATTTTGAATGTTCAGTTTTTTTGTGTGTGTTTTTGTTTTTGGATGTATCTGTAAGTATGCTGCTTATAGATGTTTTGAGTCTTTGCCTGCAGAGATGATGATGTGCTGTACATATCAGAGGGAGATTCATTTGAAGGCAAGTTTCTAGAAACTTCATTTGCAGATGTGTTAAAGTAACGAAGTACAATTACTCCAACACTATGTTGATGCACTGGTACTTGAATATTTTGTGAGACTTTTTTTTTTAAACTTAACTATGTAGCATATACTTGTCAGTGGACTAAGTAACTGGATGACAGTAATCTTTGAAAAAAGGAAAACATGTTGACTATGGATCTAGATTCATAGAGAATATAATATTTGAACTTAAATCTAAAACTCAAAAATAAACTAACATGAAGTCTTATACACGGTTATTGTAATCATTCAGGTGATCAAAAAATATACAAATCCAAAAATCTATTGGTATGATATTTTCACCCAACAGCAAAAGCTAAACTCATCACTGTAAATACTTTTATTTTTGATACATGAAAGAATACTTTTGATTTTGAATGCAGGAGTTTTTCTGTAGTAGAGTACTGTTATTTCTTCAAACATTGTTCATTTGTTCTCAGATGAATTGCATTGAATTTTCCAACTTAATCGGATCTAAATCACAAAGCCCAATCAAAACCCACAGTTTTTCAGCTTCATTTGTTTTAGTCACTTTTAATGATTGTACGCCAACTAGCTACTGGAAAGTTATTATTCAATGCTGTTGTGTTTGCTTGTATAGATCCCCAGGAAGAGCACGGAGACCCTGAAACGTGTCAGGCTCACACTGACTGGCTAACGCTCAACGTTGGTGGTCGTTGTTTCACCACCACCAGGTAAATATGGCAGCAAATGGGCAACAATATGCCATAGAGGACTGAGAGTCTACAGGTTTACACTGATGCCATTGATTATGAAAGTGTAAGTGAGGTGTGTGTGTGTGTGTGTGTGTGTGTGTCCTCAGGAGCACGCTGGTCAGCAAAGAGCCTGAGANTATGAAAGTGTAAGTGAGGTGTGTGTGTGTGTGTGTGTGTGTGTGTGTCCTCAGGAGCACGCTGGTCAGCAAAGAGCCTGAGAGCATGCTGGCCCACATGTTTAGAGATAAAGGTGATGCCACACATTTTTTAGTATCGTCAGGCATTCGGGTCGTTTTCTCTTCACTTTTGTTTCTTTATGTTGTTTCATCCATGTCTCTGTGTAATTTAGATGTTTGGGGGAACAAGCAGGATTCCCACGGAGCGTACCTGATAGATCGCAGCCCTGACTACTTTGAACCCATTCTGAATTACCTGAGACACGGACAGCTCATCATCAACGAAGGCATCAACCCTCTAGGTGCACGTGACACACAATTCCCTCAGAGCGTTCAAATCCTATAGATTCAAGTCTGTAATTTCTAATTCCTTCCTTTTCCTCCTCCAGGTGTTCTGGAAGAGGCTCGCTTTTTTGGTATTGAACAACTGGCTGATCAGCTGGACACCCTAATAAAGGTGTGGGCGCATGTTAAGTTTTGCCAATTTTTAGCAAATTTGTCAATGCAAAGCTAATTTTTAAAGGACCAAACCACCCATTTTGCATGTTTGAGCCTAATATATTCAATATATTCAATTTTCATACAAGTAACATTACTGACAATCATTTCACAAAGCATACTACTGGAACAGNTATATTCAATTTTCATACAAGTAACATTACTGACAATCATTTCACAAAGCATACTACTGGAACAGTAAGTTAAAAAAAAAAATTCCTACCTTCCAGACCTCCATTGGTTTCAGTTCATTCTGGTACACTATTAAAATCAACTTGTTGATACTTGAAACATTCTTGGGATAGGTAATCCATCATCGTGAACAACACGCATATTCAGATTTTTTTTTTAGAAGTGACGTAATTTTAGCGTTTAAGCACAATAAAAAGCGTGGAGTGAATGTATGTCTCCACTGAGAAATATAGTCCCAAAGGAAGACCTGTGTATCAAAAAATTTAATTGACTGTCATAAGGCTTCATAAGGCTGTGTAACTATTAGCAGGAGAAACATGGATTTTTAAGGTGGGTGTATCACTTGAATATTTGATTTTGAAAGATTAAGAGATTTTGCAAAATATCAGGAAAGCTGAAATACGGTTTATCCTTTGGGAAAGGATTGTCAGTAACCTTATGTGTATGAAAATTGAATATATTAGTTTCAAACATGCAAAATGGGTGGTATGGTCCCTTTAAATGTTTAGATAATAAAGCTATACAGGTGCTTAGCGACACGTGAAACCTCTCTGGGTTTCTGGCTCTGTTACTCAGTACGCAGTCATTGAAAATTGTAAAGGAGCATTTTGCAAACCTCTTTTGACAGCTTTTTCTGTTCAGGGCTTTAACATCTGGAACTCATGACCTGCAGAGCTTAAACTGGATCATAACTGGGATTATTTTAAATCTAAGTTATAACAGTATTTGAAGAGCAGTTGAGATTGCAGTCATAGGTGATCAAGTGTCTTCTGTCGTGTTTTGCTCTGAGGAATTTATTAATTGAGGACAAACTGGTTGAATATTTGTCTGTGTTACTGCTATTCACTGGTTACTCGTATTTGTATTGTATTTTAATATTGTAGTGCAGGCTATTTATGCATTTTAATGTTGTATTATACTGTAGGTTTTCTGTTTGTTAAAAGCCCATGTAGGGACAAGCCTTGCAAATCATCCTCAGCTAAAAATGCTACGATCTGCAGCATTAGCTTATTCTGTGAATGATCTTCGTTCCTGTGTCGGCCCCATCCACATAAACATATATATATATATATATATACACACACACACACACATCTATATATATATACAGTATGTGTAGTTTTCATGTAGTAAAATGACATCTTCATTCCATCGTCTCAGTCATCTCAGCCCCCTGATGACCATTCCCCTCTGACCCGGAAAGAGTTTATTCGATTCCTTTTAGCCACAACTACCAAGTCAGAGCTGCGCTGTCAGGTATGCAGAAACAAACACACATACACACATGGGCATATCTACCTTCACAAGCCTAAAAAGAAGTTGCTGTTCACTGCTGCATCGACCGTCAAATCATTACTTTGTGATCCAACAGGGCCTGAATTTCACCAGCGCGGATCTGTCTCGTCTGGATCTGCGCTACATCAACTTCAAAATGGCCAACCTGAGAGGCGCTAACCTGACCCATGCCAACCTCAGCGGTGCAAACCTGGAGAGGGCAGACCTGTCCATGGCTTGTCTGGATGTGAGTCAGGGTCATGTTTATCATTTCTGGCGGAGACACACGAGAAGATTCCACGGTTCACATTTTGGGCATCTGGGCAAAGAAACACCCGTCATACTAATCAACTTGGAAATTTATTTGAGCTCCTCCAGTCATGTCAAGACAGTGTATTTATGTCTGGAGCGTGTGAGAGTTCAGGGATCACAGGCTGTGATATCAGGCCAGTTTGTAGAGATGTGAGGCTGAAGTCTTGTTTTGCGTCTCAAAGTTATCATAAGACCTCAATAGGCATTAGAAACCCCCTTTCACGGCTCCCTACCAGGTCTGTGGAATTACGGGCAAGCTGCATTCCAGAAAGTCACCAATTCTGGTGACTTTCTGGACCTGGCAAACCAAAGTTGTGCCCACTTCACTCAGCGATCGGCTTTGTGTGAAAGTCGATTTTCATTTCTCTCTCGAGCTCTCATTTTTCTTTTTTATCATATAACTACATCAGTCACTGTTGGCAGTACTACAGGATGTATTCAGTGCTTTGAATACATTTGAGGATAAAAGTGAAAGTGTGGACCGTTGAGTCCAAGATGCAGAACCCCCTCCCCTCTTTATGATGGCACCCCACCCTCGAGTGTGGGTGTTATGAACAGGTAACAGTGTGATCATACAGCCTTGTTCTTTTGGAGCATACGGAGCTCTCTAGACTCCAAATAAATACATATTATATCAAACAATATCCTGCACTAATATCCTCTTCTTAGGAATAAACAGCAAATGGAGACATTTTTATCTCATCGGACTGCAAGTCATTCATTCTTGGATTGGTCCAAAAAGTAACTTTGCACCCAGCCCACACATGCTGGGTGGAACTGCCCGTGGATTTTATATGGAGAGTAGTCAGTGAAGAAAAGACCAGAAAGCATCCTTGAATTGCAAATAGGTGCCACTTAATGGATCTTTAACTTGAATTTTTAATCTCTAAATTATTCCCATGCTCATTGAGTGTGTGTATGTGTCGCAGGGCGCCAACCTGCAGGGTGTGAAGATGCTGTGTACCAACGCTGAGGGGGCGTCTCTGAGAGGCTGTAATTTTGAGGACCCCGCTGGAATCAAAGCCAATCTGGAGGGTGAGGCACACAATCAGACTTTATCTTTTTGATAATCTCGCCCTGTTGAGATAAATGTGGGAGCGATGTGTGAGTTTACGTGGGAACCTTCACAGGAGCCAACCTGAAGGGCGTGGACATGGAGGGAAGCCAGATGACGGGCATCAACCTGAGAGTCGCAACACTGAAAAACGCCAAACTGAAGAACTGCAACCTGAGGGGAGCCACGCTGGCCGGGACAGACTTGGAGGTGAGCACACACACACACACACACTTGTGTAGATATACAGTATTTACTAGGGCTGGATATCGATTCTGACCTTTCGATTCAATTTCAATTTTTAAAGCTTCGATTCCGTTAAATTCTGGAAAATTTTGTCAGGGTTATGTCTTCTAAATTGCATAATTGTTTAAAAAAGTGAAGGTATTCTCCCAAAATATATGTTGAACACTTAATGAGTACATGAAAGGAAACAGGTTTAGGCTGACCTTTGACCTTTGGGTGACTAGAGAGGCTCTGATGCTCTTTGACTTCCACATGAAGCTTTGTGTAGCCGCCTCACTAACATGTTGTCGTGTTGCTCAGCATTGCGTGATTCCAGAACTTGAAGCATGTTCCTAAATTCCTCGTTGTCACAACGCTGTAAGACACGTATCCTCCATATAAAAATAGTAACGACTCGCTTATGTTTTTTGG
Source organism: Lucifuga dentata (assembly GCA_014773175.1). Lineage (NCBI taxonomy): Eukaryota > Metazoa > Chordata > Actinopteri > Ophidiiformes > Bythitidae > Lucifuga > Lucifuga dentata. The sequence goes on from VXCM01001280.1 coordinate 224,270, forward strand.
CTGGAGGTGAGGCAGATGCAGCTTGCAGATCAGTGCATTTTCTACGTTGTCTGTCTTCATTCAGGTGTCGGTGCTGCAGACTTCACGGCAGTGGCGTGACGCCTCCACAAGTTTGTTGTGTTGCCACAAAATTTTACTTCTGAGTTACATATTTTGCAAATGGCCTCACTTTTGGCGGGTTCATTTATGTAATTTTGCTTTTGAAAGCCAAAATGAGTCCAAACATCTAAACCTCGGAGGTCCAGATGTTGTGCCAAACCCTGCATCTCTGATGAGAATTACATCCCGACTTGTGCCGAGACACCTGAGTCACAGCCGCCATGTTGTTTTTAATACAAGCTTGGTCTTCTGCACTTTCTGTACTAGAATAGTCATGCTACATCACACGGAATGTAGGTTACTTTAAATTAAAAATTAAGACTATTTAAAAGATCTTTTTTTTAAATTTTAGGAATCAGTATCAGAATAGTTTAAATTTGAATCGCAATTAATCGATTATTTTTATTTATTTATTTTCCCCCCCACCCCTGATATTCACTGTTCAAAACAACTTTTGCATCTAAGACAAACTGGAGTCTGTGATATATTCAGGTTTCATGTATTTTTACAGAACTGTGACTTATCAGGATGTGATCTCCAGGAGGCAAACCTGAGGGGCTCCAACGTGAAGGGGGCCATCTTTGAGGAGATGCTGACTCCGCTGCACATGTCTCAGAGTGTGCGGTAAACCGCCGGCCTTCATACACGTGCGTATGTCCGCATAACGTGCAGCGATTCCTCACGCCACCACTAATTTAGAGAACGAGCAACGAATGCCAAATTTGTGTTTAGCTCTGAGCCAAACATGTCGATGAGAATTTCTTCACAAGCTCTGCATCTGTAAACATGGAGACGCTGTAATTGTTCACATCTGTGTGTATTATTTTGAGCAACAAGCAAAGTTGTACAGTAATGGTGTTTTTGTTGGGTTTTTTTTGTTTGTTTTTTTGACTTCAGTATAGATTGTTGGTCACAGTCTCACCGAGGCTTCGTTTACACTTGCTTTAGAATGCAAGCTCCGTATAGAGATGCGTTATCTGGGTAATGATTCGATCTCAGGACTTGGATTAACACCTTTCATTAAAAAGCCTTCCTGTTATCCGGATTTGGCCCAAAACATGATCTAATCTCAGCAGGCACATTGTTAGACGGTTCCACAGATTATTGTTTTGTCCTTGCTCCATTTTGTTTTGTTTTGTTGTTTTTTAAAGTAACTAATAACTTTTTCATGGGCTGTTGTTGTCCGTGTTCCAGGTGCAACAACCCATTTGTGGCAAGTCCTGATCAAAATAACTGTATTAATGAGCGCGTGAGAGAAGATGTTAGCTGTTGGGTTTTATCTGACAAATGTGTCTCAACTGTATGGATTACATCTATAAGGCTGGATTTACACTGCAAGTCTTGATGCTCAATTCCGATCTTTTTTATTCAGCGGTATTTGCATTTTCTTTTTTAAGCAGCTCATATCCGATACCTGTGTTCACACGACTTTGACCTGAAACATGCCAGATGCTGTTGCACATGCGCACATTTCTGAGACGGATGTAAACAAAACGCTTCAATGGACTAAGATGAGAGAACTATTTAAAAATATGATCAATGAGTTTGCAACTTTGAAATGTAGAGAGAAACATTCGATGTGTTTGTGTGAGCATTTATCTCTCCCATCGCAATACATATTTTCATCTGGCAATCACGAAGTTGGACTTTTGCTGCTGTAACGGGAGCCTGTTATCACACACTAATATGTCTATTTGACATAATTAGTATGTCTGATATATATGATATGCTGTAGATATGGAGTATGTCTTCCATTTTTATTTACAGAGCGGTCATCATATTGATCGCTTACATCCATATGCTGACAAGGTAGAACGTTACACAGGAATCGAATGGCGAGGAAATTCCAATCTGTGTATTTAGATTGCATTCGTGGATATTTGATATGTATCTGATTTATTTCTACATATGCATGTAGCCCAAAACGGATCTGAGAATATCCGATTCCATGTGGCTTTTTACCAATTATATCTTCAGGAAGTGTATACGATACTTGTCGCATGTGAGCAAAAGATCGGAATCAGGTCACATGTACGTGGTCGTGTAAATCCAGCCTTGGATCATTGACACCAAAGATCCGATCACAAATGCATTTAAATTACGCTAAAATGTTTTTTTTTTTTTTTGGTTTGTTTTTAGCTGAATAATGTGTCTGGATACAGATCGCATTTTAATGCATGTTGTGAATAACTCCACTCCGCTGTCTGGTTCTTGAATGTAATTTTGGACCGTTAGACAAGTAAACTCTGCATAACGCAATCTTATATTTCTAGTTTTTGTGGCATGAGATAATCCTCATAAATAAAACTTTAATATTTGATCAAAGTGGTTTGATTTAAAATAAATGTGATCTATAAAAGTAAAACAATGACGCCAGGCTAACTTGAAAAACTGAACTAAAGCAGCTGAGTGAAATTTATCCAATGTTACAAATGCTAACAGCTTCTTCAGTTTCACTTCATTACAAAATTTATAGCAAATATTAAAATTTGAAATCTGAAATGGGTATATACTGTAAGACAAAGAATGTAAGTTGATGTAAATTTACCTTTCTTTGATAATTAGCCGTTTCCTCTCTGAAGAAGGATAAAACGTCTGACATTCTTTAGTGGGATGTTTAATTTTTTATTTACCTCAGAATACAACGAAAGCTATGTTTGTCTTGATCACTGAACTTATTTCAGGCATTTTAAATAACATTTTGTTCATATCACAAATACTTTTACGCAAAATGAACTTTACGCTCAAAATGCTAATGCACTCCCACTTTTGAGTACTCAAAACTGAGTCCCATAAACTTATCGTCTGTTAACTTAAGACGTTTTGAGTTTAAAAAGTCAAATTTTTTTGCACATAACACTGTGCTTTTGTGAGAATTTAGCATGGAAACATTAAGTTTGAATGGTTAAACTAGTATCTGTAACAGTCTTTAATAGGTCAATACATCCATCTGTGTGGTGAGACATCACAAAATGTAAAAACAAAATTTTCTGTTTGAAAACTTTGTACTCTTTTGAGATATAATGTACAACAGCCAACAAAGTGTTTAGTTATGTTTCATTTGTATTTTAATGCACTGAAATCAACAAAAAAATTGCTTTTAACATTAAAATGTCATATAAGCAGATTTCTTTGGGGACCAGGTATTAATGGAAAACAGGTCAAAAACCTTTTTAATTGTTTGAATTTGCCACATCTGTTTTTATACACACAATGTGTAGTTTATGCTGTGTTAACAAAAAGTTAAATATATTATGATATATCTTAGAATCCCATTGAAATGTGGTTTATGTGTGATTTCATTGTTGCCTTTATTCACTGTCACATGGTTTTGATGAATATATTAATAATTGAGAACCAGTTTTCACAATCACAGAGGTGCTAATCTTCTGTCTTTTCTGCTGTACTGTTATTACATAGTTGATAATAAATTTCTTTTTTCTTTTTTTTTAAATGTCTCTTTTTTTCTATCAGTATCTCACCTTTCGATGTATATATTTTACCAGTTTTATTGTTAAGTGGAATTTGCACATGCACTGAGTTTGGTTATTTGTTCGGGTTTAGCTATATTTATTAGGACATACTCAAACCTTTTTTGGCAAAGATCAATGTCACTAGTATTTTATTATAACGCTTCAAAATCAGCCAGTCACAAACTAATAGATTTTGTATAACCAGTATTTTCCTGCTGAGTGGTGTACCCTCACGCCTCAGCCAGCAGGGGGCAGTGTTGTCTATGACCAGTAACTAATGGCAACTAATAAGCAGATTTCTCTGCCAGCTACACCCATCATAAAAATGTTTATTTGGTAAAAGAACTTCTCATTACAGCTGGCGAAAGAAGAAGAAGAAGAAAATAGGGATAATTAAGTCATCACAGTATTAGTAGTTGATGTCTGAATTTGATGCTCCAGTTCAAATCTTTAATTAAGTTGCATTTAATCTCTTCATATTGCATCTTTGGCTGGTTGTTGCAAACCCAGCCTCTTTTATGTGAGTATGTTTGCAGCTGGGTTCATAAATCCTGTTTTAACGGAGCCAGCTGGTGAACAGCTTTGTGAGAACAATTATCCAGAATTGCCAAAATGAGGCCTAAATAGGCTGTTTACACTGCCTGGTAAAATGACTCAGATTTTATTTTATTTTATTTTTTAGTACAGATCCAATGTGTTGTGATCATATTAAGAGCAAAAAGAAATCTAATATCTGATATTTTCAAATCTCCTTTGGGCTATGGTCCTATGTAGAAATAAATCAGATATTTACCAGTGAAATGTTTTTCCTTAAGGTAATATTTAGGTGCTAATACATCAAATTTACACTTTTGATGCCCAGTTTAGATTTCATGCTAGCCTCTTTGCTGTTATGTTATTACCAGTATACTGGTAACACAGTTTAGACGTTAGACAACCCACATGTGCAAACGAGGGTTTAGTTTACGAGGCAGTGGTAAAGAAAACGCCATAATGGACAAATGAGACAAAAATTATAAAAGTGATTGATTGCTGAGGCATTGTTAAAAGGTTGGCACCAACTTAATACGTTGCAGGTTGGGATGGACTTTAATCATTATGTTTACATGCACGGTATATGCTGAATGAGTAAGTTATATGTACATGGATGGAATTGGGTACCAAGTCCTATAAAAGATAAACGGCCTCAGCCATTCCAGCCCCAAACATGTCTCCATATCCAGACTTCATAGCTCACCCTCCATCTTCACCTTGGACCCCAACTTCAGCTTCCAACTAAGATGCTGTCACATGACTTTTTATTTGCCCCATCCACTTGTATCCTGCTAACTCACCACTCTCTTTTTTTCTGGGCTGACCCTCCTCACACTCATGTGAGTGTTGGGCTCCTGAAGCCCGGCTGTGTCCAGCCTACTGGTCTGCCAGGTGGCTTCTGTCTCTGATGATGTCCTAGCCTGGTGATGTCTTTTGTGTGCCCTACTGGCACCTTCCCTCAGATGTACTAGCCCCTCCCCTCAGATGTGCTAGCTCCTCCCCTCAGAGGGTTATTGGATTTATCAGTCCTCACTGGTCACAGGGTGCCACAAAATAATAATAATAATAATAATATTAATATTAATAATAATCTTTATTTGTATAGCACAAATATACACAATGTGCAACTCAAACTGTGTCACACAAGAATAAAAGATATATAAAAATAAAAAGTTAAAAGAGAAAAAAATAAAAGAATATGACAATGAAAGCATTAAATTCTAGGATACACACACACACACACACACCAGAAAAGTGACCATCCTCCCACTTGTGGACATTCATGTGATGTGACTTATGCCTTGAAGCAGCATGACAATGATTTCATATGGACTACATCTTTCTGGAACCTTTTATTGGATCATGGCTTATTTGCTATTTAATGCATCCTGTAACGTTTCATTGTTTTATAAATTTACCTGTTTCGCTGCCACCGCCTCCTATGTCAACCTGGTCATTTGAGGAGAGGGAATCTCTGTTTGAATTGCCTCTCCTGAGGTTTTTTCCATTTTTTCCTTATATAAGGTTTTTAGGGAGTTTTTTCTCATCAGGCTGGGTTGGGAACAATTAATGTGCTGGCCTGTAAACACACTGATATTGGGCTACAGATAAACTTGACTTGAGCTGGTTTCTGTCTTGTTTATCACTGAAGGTGGTAATTTGGCTGTATTTTGGATCAGCTTAAATCTGAAGTTTACTCGTGCGCACGCAGGCTGTAAAGTATAAACACAGTAAGTGGATTTGGCTCATATTTTAAAGCACCACAGCAAAACAACTTAAGCAAAAAAATCAGAAATGTGCATCTATTCCTGTGGCGTAAACAGTTTATCATCAATACAAGCGCACGATTGGGAGATGGTCCCTGTTGTGTTTGTGCTGCATCCAGCCGCTGGTGTGTTGTGGTGGTTGTTTACATGGGGAAATGAGGCTGTGGGTGGAGGGGCTTGATTGGTGGTTTGTGGTTAAAAGACACCACCAGTGGGCCTCTGGTCCAAACATAGTGGGCAATACACATGTTTGCAACCCACAGCCTCATTTGCAAAACAGCACAGCGTGTGCCCTCCCAACCAAATCATCAACACGTGCAGTTCGTTAAAGACAAATATTCTCACATTAGTTTTACAATAAAATTATTCAGGGCACATTTCTGAACAGTGTTCAAAATGTGATTTGCTATTCTTTTTTTTTTTTTCTTTTTTTTTTACACATTTCATTGTTTTATTTTATTTATTTATTTGTTTATTTTTATATATAGTGGGTTCCAAAAGTCTGAGACCACTGTGCATTGTTTTTGAATTTAATGCAAGATTTTTCATTCCAAATGATAATATCATCTTAACAATGAGTGAAAAGTTGAATCTTTGAAAAATGTCCATGAATGTCAGAATATCTTAGTATTTGGTACCTTTAGCTTTAATGACAGCATCATGGACTCCACACGTCTGTAAAAACCTGATGAGCCAAGTTATCCAGCATGATGTGACAATGTTCCAAAGAGCTTCTAGTGACATCAGACTTTCTGATTATTTCCACATTTACATGGAAAAATCAGTTTCTATGTGGTCTCAGACTTTTGGAGCCTACTGTATAAATGCTTTATTGAAAAAACAGTAAATAAAGGCCTTCAGAACCTGGCCATAATATACAATGTAGAACAATACAATACTGAACTAAATGTAAGAGGGAAAAATAATATTATAAGACTAAAAAGGAAATATATAAAATTCTATGCAAAAATATTGTTTTGTTTTGTTTTGTTTTGTTTTTTTTTGTTTTGTTTTTTGCAACTATAAACAGTTTTGACAGATTTTTTATTGGTAGAGGATGTGATTGTGTATAGGTATGCTGTTCCATTTCCTTTAAAAATACTATAAAATACACTGAATACTAACTTGCTATTCTTTGTTGCTACATGTACAAATATCAAACTTCCTATTAAGTAAAATTAAATTACTCAAGTTAAAGGTGCATCGTTAAAGGACCATACCATCCATTTTGCATGTTTGAGCCTACTATGTTCAACTTTCATACATGTAATGTTACTGACAATCATTTTCCAAAGCATACTACTGGAACAGTGAATTAAAAATGTTTTTCCTACCTTCCAGAACACCACTGGTTTCAGTTCATTCTGGTACGCTATTAAAATCAACTTGTTGATACTTGAAACATTCTTGGGATAGAAGAACATTTCAAGCAAACAAGATGTACAGTATATTCAGGGTTTTTTTTTTTTTTGTTTG
>VXCM01001280.1:236323-247540 GCA_014773175.1 Lucifuga dentata
GGGTGGGGGTCTATTTTGCATAAACTCTCGAGCTTTGCAGGACTGACATAGATGAAGTTTTCACGTGCGAGTGGAAAGACAGAGAAATGAGATCCGGAGGTGAAGAGTGATGAGAACAGCACCTGTGTTTGTTTGCTGAGTTGAGGGAAGGTCTCGAGGCTGGACTTGGCGACATGGAATGTGCTTTGTCTTTTTTTTTTTTTTTTTTTTGTTGCTCTGTCCAGAGTCTGGGGTTTGGCTCCAGCTCCAGGTTTGGGTGTGTCCAGACTGGTCTGGGTGTGTAGCTGAATGGGGTCAGTAGTTAGCAGTGGGCTGCATGGGGCTGGGGCTGCTGTGGGTTTTGGCTCCTCAGCTCAGAGTGACATCTGCTATAAGCACTCATATAAATCCTACCCTCTGTGCAGGACTGGAGCCTTAACTGCAGCCATGTCTAATCCAATCCAATCCAATCCAGTCCAGTCCAGTCCATCCAGTCCTGTCCAGTTTGATTCAATTCAATCCATCCATCCATCCATCCATTATCCTCTGCTTATCCGGGTCTGGGTCACGGTGGCAGCAGACTAAGCAGACCGGCCAATTCAATTCAATTCAATTCAATTCAATTCAGTTCAGTTCAGTTCAGTTCAGTTGTTCAGTTCAGTTCAGTCCAGTCCAGTCCAGTCCTGTCCTGTCCTGTTCAGTTCAATTCAATTCAATTCAATCCTTTATTGCCATGCCAGTTTACAGTTGATAGGAGTTTGTCTCAGTGTGTTCATAATGAATAAACAGAAAACCCCCCACTGGAGTCATTCATTGCACATATCTGATAAATCTAAAAAAAGTGAGTCCTGCAACTAATTTAAAATGCTAATTAGCAACAAATAATTAGCTCAACACTGCAAAAGTCGTACATGAAAAATCAAAGCAAAACTACATTTTAACATAAAATTGAATCAACACAGTTAAAAAGAGGAATTAAAAATTAATTCCTGAGAGTCATTTAAGATAGGAATTGCAGATCTGTATGTGTTCCTGAATCCGGTCGTCCCTGAGGAGAGAGATTTGAACCTTCTTCCCAAAAGAAGAAGTTTGAACGGGATTCTTCTCAGATTTTTAAGCCCAGTTTTTTCAGATGTGTTCCCTGAGTGATCATGGTCATTTATTAAATTCATGCAAATCTACACATACTTGGCAAATCACTTTACTAGTTTATTTCTGTTATGAACTACTGGGGAAAATCCTGACACATCCGGTAAGTTGCCGGTCAAATATAAATGTATTCAAATAACTCTGAAAAACTTCTTATGATTGTTTGAACTCCTTGGGGGCATCACGGTGGCTTAGCGGTTAGCACTGTTGTCTCACAACAAGAAGGAGCTGGGTTCGATTCACATTGGGTTCTTTCTGTGTGTTTACATGTTCTCCCAGTGGCTGAGTGGGTTTCCTCCCCCCCACTTCTAAAAACATGCAGATCAGATGAAAGGAAACTCTAAATTGCCTGAAGGTGTGAATGAGAGTGTGAAGTCAGCTCTGTGATTGGCTGGCGACCTGTCCAGGTGAACCCCGCCTCTCAATGACCTCTGAGATAGGCTCCAGCCCCCCTGTGACTCTGAATAGGATAAGTGGGTATAGATGATGGATGGATGGATGAACGGCACCAACTGCAATGTCCTATAAGTGTTGCTAGACCATATGGGAAAAAAAAATGTAGGTGCAACTGCTGAGAAGGAAAAAATGCAGAAGTTTGTCAATATAGCAAATTCACAAGCAGTCATTACAGTCAAACTTTGTGCTATAATGCACATGTCAGCAGAAAGTGGTGTTTTGGTGCATGATTGTGCAAAATGTGGTCAGTAAATAGAGGAGAAGACCAGGGCTTACAAAAATGATAATAAAGGAATACAAGTTTTTAGAGAAAAACATACAGTATGCTTGAGTAGTTGTGAACTTGGGATATAAACTTTCAATGGTAAAACATAAGGGAATGTACATTTTTAAAGGACACTTCCGGTGATTTTGTCAGTAACGTTACATGTATGAAAATTTAATATATTAGGCTCAAACATGCAAAATGGGTGGTATGGTCCTTTAAGTAAAGGCCTGTGAGCATGTCGCCCACACCGACCAAATCTGCTGCAGCCAGTCGCCTGTACATTCTGTACAATGATTATGTTTATGAAACCCAGTTTAGCTCACACACAATGACTCACATACGTTCACATATATTGTATAGGCAAAGAAAAATAAACAGCATTGAGAAAAAATCCCTATGAATAAAGGAAGAAGATATGAACATGTGGGAAAGTCATGCTGCTTTTGTGCATATGAGCAAAACAGGAAGTAAAAGTCCGTCACAGATCATCATTACAATGAGACCAAGTAAGAGTAAAGGGAGTGAGTGAGTAAAGTTTGAAGTTCGGTTACTTTCTCTTGTCTTAGAGAGTGTTTTGAAATATAAAGAGTGAAAGTTTAGCGAAAATTAGTTATGTTTACATGTGCACTATTTTCCGATTTGTGGCTGTACTGTGATTTAGCCAAAAAAAAAAAAAAAAAAAAAATGCAGGGTAAGACAAATAAATGGATAGAATTATAGGATCCCCTTATTCGCTGAATACATGACTTATTACTTAAAGGACCATATCATTGATTTTGGATGTTTGAGCCCAATATACACAACCTGCATGCACTTTACATTTTTTTCAAAGTATACTATTGAAGTGGTAATATTAGAATTGTTTCTCCTACCTTCCAGACTGCCATTGGTTTCAGTTCGGTCAAGTACACTATTAAAGTCAACTTGTGGAGAGTTGAAACGTGCTTAAGATATGTAATCCATCACAGCAAACATGGCTTTTTTTTTTTTTTTTTTTTTTAATTGAAGTTACTTAATTTAACCAGTCTGCGTGGGGCTACATGGAAAAAACTGTATGGCTCTGCCAAGAGAAGAAGGCTTTTACTCAGAAATTAGCAATGAGCCTCCCTTTTACATCCTGACGTATATGTGTAGGCAAGTGAAACGCTGAATTTTATCACCTGAACATTTGATTTTGAAAGACTAGGGGATTTAGCAAAGTAACAGGAAAACTAAAATACAGTTTAATATTTTGAAAAATGATTGTCAGCAACATAATGTCTTTGCAGGTTGTATTTATTAGGCTTAAACATGCAAAATAACCAGTGTGGTCCTTTAATTGGAGACATTTTTTTATTGCATTACTGGTGATATATCTTATTTTTGAGTGAAGTTTTAAAATCAGGGTGCAGTAGACTTTTGGTTCTGCTTTGAACTTAAAAAAATAAAGACGAGTGCAGCTCTGAGTGGTTTTTGATTAACAAGCAGTAATATTATATATATAAAGAAAAAGTAATTCTTGTTCCGCTCTGAGCCTCTAAAGTACAAAGTGCCCTCCTGTCTGTATTTGACGTGTAACAGATACAGAAAAAAAAAAAAAAAAAAAAAAAAAAGCTACGTCCGCTTAAAGATACAACCACAAAATAAAACAGGACATTACAGTAAATCATTGACGATAAAACCCTTCAAAGAATCCATGCGACTTTCAAGCGTACAGCACCCCAAAAGTTCAACAGGAATGAAAACCCACATCCTCAGGCTTGTGGGCAGTGATCCGTTTTTATCCTCTGCTGTTTTACCACACTTTGTTTTAATAATGTCTATGGATACTAAGAACCGGCTGTCATCCAATCAAAACATTGCTTTGGGGTTAAATCCTACTTCCCTCCAGTTTTAATAATAAATCATGTATACCCACATACATTTTGTTCTGTTTCTGTGCTGCTCCTATATTAAGCAAATGCTGAGCAAAAATTGTATGTTAGTTTATTATTATTATAATATGTTATTTTGCTATATTCCAAAATCTACATCAGTCTGAGAAGTTTCAGAGACATTTTATCTTGTACATGAATTCCACAGGCCAAAATTTGTAGTTGTACACAAGAAATATCAGAATCTTAAAAGTACATCTGAGCATACTCGTGGTCCGCAGAGGTTGAACCCTTTATATTTTGACATTACATTACTTTACATTACATTAAAATCAGATTACATTAGATTACATAATATTTTATTAGATTGGATTAAATTAGATTGCCCAGTGACTCTGGGATAGCCCCCCCCCATGATCCTTAACAGGACAAACGGGTATAGAAAATGGATGGGTGGATAGATTACATTACATTGCATTAGATTGGAATTAGATTAGATTAGATTAGATTAGATTAGATTAGATTAGATTAGATTAGATTAGATTAGATTAGATTAGATAGATTAGATTAGATTAGATTAGATTAGATTAGATTAGATTAGAGTATCGATGATTTTGCATGTTTAAACCCAATAGACACTACCTGCATATATTTTATGTTACTGACAACCATTGTTGGAAAATATGCGGCCTGTGCTGAATCTGCTAAACGTCTTTCTAACACCTGTTCCTTGACCTAAATTCTTTATTTTGTAACTGTAGAAAAGAATCAACACACTGTGCTTTCCCAGACGAGTTCTGACTACGAGACAAATCGTCTATTCATACACTCTGTACTTTTATGATACAAAGTGTCAGTTCACATATTTTGTACTTTTCACTCCTCTATTTCCCGTGAGAAAATGACCTTTACCCTACAGTCAGTCAGTCTTGACCAGCTTGACCCCTTCTTGCTCCCTCTCTACAAAGCCACTGTGTTACTTCTAGAGTCAACATTATTGTCATTGCACAAGTCCTATGATACTAAATACGGTTCACGTCTAACCAGTGTACGAATACTAGCAAATGATTGAGTGACCTTTGACTTTTTCTCTAAACAAAGACTGACCTCAGCCAAAACTGTCCTTGCCAAATAGAGCTTACATCTATCTATAAAGACAGAAATCTCTGTCTGTGGCACCAATAGCTCAAGAACCCAGCACTGTTGAAATTCAGCAGGTATAATGCTGAGGACCCAAGGGTGTGCAGTGTCATGTGCAAAGCTGTTTGGATGAATGGTTCTCCAACTGAGCTGTGCAGGTAAAAAGTAGTCCACACGTGGCAGGATACACTCTGGGTGTGGAAGCATATGTTTCCATCTTGGGAGAAGAGGTGCACATAATTATGGCCTCGTCCGAACAGGCACGTTTTCAACGGCTACTGCAAACAAAGCTAGCTCACGAGGACATGCAGAACAAAATTATGGCAGGCTGCGGTGCACATTACAATGTCCGGCCTAGTCCGAACATGCTCCAGGCACGGCGGCGGGCATAGAATTTCTGTCTCTGTGGCACCAACATCTCTAGAACCCAGCATTGTATGAAGTTGAAATTTGGCAGGTTTATTGCTCANGGCACCAACATCTCTAGAACCCAGCATTGTATGAAGTTGAAATTTGGCAGGTTTATTGCTCAGGACTCAAGCAAGTGCAGTGTTGCGTGTGAAATTGTTTGGATGAGTGGTTCTTGAATTGAGCTGTGCTGGTAAAAAGTAGTCCTTGTGGCGTATCCTGCCACAAGGACTACTTTTTACGCTCCGGGCATGGTAGCATATGCTCCACTCCACAGGCACTAAAGGCAGGCTGTGGCACACACCACAAAGTCGGGCCTGGTCCATCATGCACGTTTTCGAAATGACGTTTGAAAATACATGTAACCATGCCATGTGAGGACCAATCGGCAGAGCTCGACTTTTGTTTCAATTCGTCCGCTACTTTCTCTACTGTTTGAGTGTTTGAGCATCTAAATTCCAAGTTTGTTAAATGAACAGAGAAAATTCTCAGATTAAGAGAACAAACAAACTTCTCTTTCTCCATCTTTCTCCATATTGTTAAATAATGCAGCCATTGGAAACTCCACCCTAAGACTCTTTCCCCACTGCTGCTGGTGACCGGTGACTCCTGACTATTCAGCGCCTCCTCTGGGCATGGAGTGGAATAAAACAAATTCTAGTTCTGTTGTTTCATTGCCTTGACTTCTGTAGTATAAGTTTAATGTCACGTTCATTGTACCTTGGAACCTGGAAGTCTGTACTTGGCACTACATCATTTACAACCACCGCACGTGAGAAAAAAAAAAAACAGCTACTATTTGCTAGTGTTAAATATTTAACCTGTCACTATGCTGATTGATTTAAAGAAAATGCTTCTAAACGTTCATTTATAAACAGAGAAATGACTGAGGCGTGAGCAGCCGTGTTGAAATGACATCAGCACTGAACTCATGGATGAGAAAGCTTGTCCGTCTTTCTGAGTCAGAATTCTGAGTTGAGGAGGCATTTTTTTACTTTTTCTGGTTAGAAGTGGGAAATTCAAGTTTACAATGAATGCAGCTTAGGAAAACTTTACATTTCAAGCCCCACTACTGGTAAGCTTGAAAGACTAGCTAAATTATCATTCAGTACATTTACATGCACATTAAAGGACCATACTGGCCATTTTGCATGTTTGAGCCTAATATATTCAATTGTCATACACATAATGTTACTGACAATCATTTCCCAAAGCATACTACTGGAACAGTGAATTAAAAATGTTTTTCCTACCTTCCAGACCACCGTTGGTTTCAGTTCATTCTGGTACGCTATTAAAATAAACTTGTTGATACTTGAAACATTCTTGGGATAGGTAATTAAGCATCATGAACAAGACGTGTATCCAGGGTTTTTTTTTGAAGTTACGTGATTTTAGCATTTAAATGCAATAAAAAGTGTGGCATGATCTGAAAATGCATCCTGTTGTCTGTTCTTCACTACAGCACTTGAATGCACCACTAGGAAGCATTTTCAGATTACTCTGCACCTTTTATTGTGCTTAAATGCTAAAATTACATAACTTTAAAAAAAAAAAAACCTGAATACACGTCTTGTTGGTGATGATGGATTACCTATCCCAAACAATGTTTCAAGTAACAACAAGTTGATTTTAATAGTGTACAAGAATGAACTGAAACCAATAGCGGTCTGGAAGGTAGGAAATTTTTTTTTTAATTCACCGTTCCAGTAGTATGCTTTGGGAAATGATTGTCAGTAACGTTACGTGTATGAAAATTGAAAATATTAGGCTCAAACATTCGAAATGGATGGTATAGTCCTTTAACTTATATTCTACTCACATTAAGGCAATAAATAAAAAATTTCAAATGTCATATTCAGATTGAAATTGGCATAAATTGACTTAAATAATAAATCAGCTGACACCTAGACTATGTGATTGTAAATTGATTTATTCAAGCATGTAAACATTATAATCGGATTAAGCCACCTCTGCATGTATATTCTCATTTTACAGACTCATTATGCAGTTATGCAACATGCCATATTTATCTGGTGAACGTTGGTGAATTTTAAAAGTGTCATCAAGTATTTTTACAGTATTGTAGTATTTGTATTCTATTGTTTTTTTTCTGTGCCTCTTAGATTCTTGTGGTCTCCGCGGGGACTCTAGGAATTTAAACTCATTCTGTATTTTGCGTTAATAAGTCAAATGACAAAGATAATCAGTAAATTAAATGAATAAATAATGGAAGCACAACAACACAGAGAGTAAAATATCTACCATGCAGAGGTGTCCATGTGATAGAATGGGTCACAATACGCTTTCTGTGCTCTACAGCCCTCTGTTCCGCTGTGCGCTCACCAACACCCACAAACACTCAGATGCTTTGTTCACAGCCCAACACTCTCAAACATACATTATGCCAGTGAATTCATAATGGAATCTATCCGTGGGATATTGTACGTGTGTGTTGCTGGTGACGCATTCAGGGCTTTTCTGGTCTAAACAGCTGATTATGATCACAGGAAAAGTGATACAGAGACTTTCAGGAACTCTCTTTGCTCATTCCACACACACACACACACACACACACACACACACACACACACACACACATTGGTTAGTGGTTTTAAGTGATTAACAGTATTCTCATATGTATATTTACTGTTTAACTCTCTCCACTTGGTGTTTTATTGTTTATCGTATAGCCAGTTTGTGATGATCAGAGGATTTGATAGCAGGACAGGCAAACATTAATATAAGCCGTATTCCTTTAAGGTATAGCCCAGGGTCTTGTATGAAACATGCTAGCTCACTGGTAAATCTAAATGGAATGCAGCCATTGTTAATCTTATTAGTTAACGTATATACTCGAGTATAAGAGTTTTTATTACCAAATTTCACAAAGCAAATTGGGGGTCGGCTTATACACGAGAAATTCAAATTTGATCCCAGNCAAATTTCACAAAGCAAATTGGGGGTCGGCTTATACACGAGAAATTCAAATTTGATCCCAGAGAAGTAAATTTCCAAAGGTGGAAATACTACCCATTACCACTACCCATGGAAAATAGTTTAAATCATACCTTAGAATGAGATATTTCCTGACTAAACATCTTATCCAGCACATTTTGCAGCGGCCAGTAAGCTCTGCTGTGATTGGTCAGTTACGGTAATCAGCTGCTGAAATACCATGTTTACCAGTATGTGGATTATTTTCAGAAAATCACAGGAATACTATGACAATACCCAGAAAAACAGGTAATTTGCTAAACAAATAAATTAATGGAACAACAGGGGGTCGGCTTATATACGGGTTTCTTTAAAAATCTAATTTTGCAGGTCGGGGGTCGATTTATACACGAGATAGGCTTACACTCGAGTATAGATGGTACACCAGTGATTTTCCTGCTATGAAAGTCAATTTGTGTGTAAAAGTCTTGGACCAGCTATTCTCTTTGCGACCCAAAATACTCAAGCAAACCAAGACACCTAAATGCAACCTTTTCCAGCAAACTCACAAGAAAACCTGGTGTGCATGTGCACTATTGTGATGTTAAGTACTGTATGAAATTATACATAGTGTGCACATGGGTGTATGATTTGGGGTGTTTTTAACTAGACAATCAAATTCTTAAAAAAAGAGAATGATTAATTTAAATATTTCCTAAATAAAACCCATTTTATTTGTGAGTAATCTTCCACAAAGCAGACTTCCCATAGATCTCAGTGGTATACATATCAGAGTTTAAGGAGTCACTAGTGAGTAGGAATTAGTGATTAATAGCTATAGTGGTAAATCATTAGCAAACTGGAGTAGAGACGAATAACTGAAATAGATATAAAGTCACTAAAATAAGAAACTAGAAGCTTCCTGGTGCCACATAATGTCCTGGTATGGGTGTACAGTAGAAATAAAAGTGATTAGTAGAAACAATAGAAACAGAATAGTGAGTAATGACATACAGGTATAGACATGTACGATCAACTAAGTCTAAAGTCTTGTTTTCTTTTCACTACATGTGGCTTATTATAGTTATAAAAAATTAAAAATGAAAAAAAAAGCTGCANTTTTTTTTTTTTTTTTTTTTTTTGCTATATGTATAAAGTTGTACACCATGAGCAAGGCCTTGGGCAGATATTTTCTAGAATTTTTCCCCTAAGATTTATTTTCTTGAATGTTTATAAATTAAGTTGAGAATCAATATTTTTTTATAGATATTTTTAATGGTTAGAGAATTTCTTTCATGAAAAAAAAAATTTGTTCCCCTGAAAAACATTTCTTTAGACCTTTTCTAGAATCAAGGCTTTGAGGCGATGGGGGGTGGGNGGGGGGGGTTCAAGTACCAATGGTGGTACCTGCACTACTGTTTGAGAACCTGACAGAAATATCAAGATTTCCACATCCAAAACTTGTTCTATAGTAAAATAGTAAAATTTTTAAAAAATTTTAAAAAGACTCCTGAGGATTAAAGGACCACATCAATCGTTTTGCATGTTTGAGCCCAATATATGCAACCTGACCTGCATAGGCTACATGTTACATTACTGACAAGTCATACTGGAGAATCATTTTTCTGATGTTTTCACTTCATTCCAGTACACTATAAAAACATATAGAGACTTGAAATGTGTTGCGATGCTTCACAGTACCCAGAAGAAGACGACTACTTTTATAAACAAATTCAAACAAATGTGCCTTCTGCAATCATGTGTAAGTGTTAGCAGATGAAACCTTGAATTTTAAGGAGCATCATCTCAATATTTTGAAGATTAGGGGATTTGACAATAAAAATACGGTTTGGAAAATGACTGACAGTAAGATAACATATGTGTGGGTAGTATTGTTAAAGAAATCTTTGGAGATAAACTCCTGCCACTTCTCGCTTGTAAATCACAAAAATTTATTCATGTAGACAGGAATACAGCATGAACATGTATGTTCATGTCAGGAAGTGTATGTCAAGAAGCATTCTGAAATCATGTTTCACCAGGTTGATTCTTATAGTAAGGATTATAGTATAGTTCTAAATAAAACCCACTGTAAAACCCCAAACCCAACGTCATCATCCATGTTCCTTCATATGGAAACGGCTGCAGTTTGTTCTATCAGCTGAATCGCCTTCATGTTGTTGAGTCACTTTCCCAGGACAGTATCAGAAAGAAGACCTTCACCAAAGATACGAAAAAGGTCATATCTTTTCTTACTGGAACATTCCCTTCAAAATACACAGTTCTCTCTCATAAGAAAAGAACATTGTTGCATCTCTCTGCTTACTGAAATATTCCCATNCAGTTCTCTCTCATAAGAAAAGAACATTGTTGCATCTCTCTGCTTACTGAAATATTCCCATCAGAACACACACACACACATTTTCTATAGGACAAGAACATTGTAGACGAGGTCATTTAGGGTAAAAGGTTAAATGAAATTTAAGTGGTTATATAGTCATGATCAATGTTAATACAGATCACATAGATTAGAATTTCCATACCTAATATAGATTTATATATAGATAGATAGATATATTTATTTATATATATATATATAATGTTTTAATCAGAAAATATTTAGCAGTCGTGCTAATATTTTAACCTTTAATCCCCTGGAGCCTGAAGATTTTACACAGGCCTTTGTCAGCATAAAGATTAGTAACAATTAACAGAATATATATTTTTCTATTACAGTATTTATTAGGCTTAAACATTCAAAATCATTGGTGAAGTCCTTTAAGTTATCAGCTAATTAGTAATTAGTTAATATAAGTGGGTAAAAAAAATGAATTGAACTAATGTGGTAAGAAAATATAGAAAACCTTAACTGCCTAATGCTTAACCAACCTAGTTAACCAAATGAAAACAAATAAAGCTCCTCAAGAAGCCAGAACATACGCAGCAGGAATGTAAAGGAGAGGAAATCCCTTTCCTTCCTGCTCTTGTAAGAATACACACACACACACACACACACACACACACACG
>VXCM01001280.1:247612-262227 GCA_014773175.1 Lucifuga dentata
GGGGGGGGGGGGGGGGGGGTCAGCGTGGGTGAGGAAAACTCCCACTGTGGGCGTGTCTTCTCTCTGCGTGTATATTCACACAATACCGTCAATGAAGTTGCACTTTTCCCACGTTTTCTCTGCAGGAGTGAATGTCTCGTTTGGAATACAGCGCCGACAGTTTATCCGCCTGCTGTGATGCGTTTACGTGCGAGTGGTAAAAAANAAAAAAAAAAAAAAAAAAAAAAATCTAACTAACTAACTAATATTTCTACGTCTGGATTAGAAGTTTATTTTATTTTATGAGGTTGCACGGTTCAGAAGTTGCATTCAAGGACGTTTACTCCCGGGACAGCACCGCTGGATTAACCAACCTCTAATTTATCCGCTTGTCGTCTTCGGATAAAGCTCTTGAACGCGCCGAATCGGGTACGACTCCGGTACGACAGTTGTTCGCCAAAGGTAAACTTTATTCATTTAAAGGCCTTTCTGTTCATAATTCAGTTTGGCATGGCTCAGTTTGTCTCCTAAAACAGTCTTTGAGTAAACTTGGAAACTACAGTCATTGGATATAAATGGCGCTGATGTGTGATTTGTCTAATATAAGGTAAAGATCAGAATAAGTTTTATTTTTGGCTGCTGGCGCTGTTATACCATTTCCCAGCAACGGGGAGGATAATGAGACTTCCAGATCCACGTCTGACCCTTTAAATCATCATCATCCTTCCTGCAGGCTGAAATATGTTGAGCGTGTATGAGGACTTCTGACTTCTGACTCATTTTATTTCCACTGAGCCTTCCCAAAAGCTCAGATCCCCCAGTCTTCTGCATGGTTCCTCCATGTCTCTTTTCCCTAGGAGGTGCATGCTAGTNAAAAAAAAAAAACTACAGGCATGATCTGTGTCTCTGTTTTCCAGCTCAGGCTGATGGGTGGTGCTGTTACTGCTGTCACCATGAGCTGCCAGTCTGCTGCAGAATCTGGTGTGTAGGTGAGGGGTTCAGCATGGAAGGGTGGAGGTAAAGAGAGGCATTGATTATTTANAAAAAAAAAAAAAAAAAAGAATGAAAGAAAGAAAGAAAAGCCAAAGTGCATGCAATGATGGTTTGTAGAAATAGAGAAGCAATAAGATCATACAAGTTCTGATTAGTTTTAGTCTGAAAACGCACTATATACAGTATTATCTGTCTGTTGCTAGATTAAATTGCATATATATAAAAAATGGTTGTGCCAATCTTGGCATATACCACAACTATATATGCAGACAGAAAAAAAGAAAAANTTTTTTTTTTTTTTTTTTTTTTTTTTTTTTTTTTTTTTTTTTTTTTTTTTTTTTTGGCCATGCAAAATTGACCAAATATCCCGTATAATATGTAATAATATTTTCTCATTGAGGATTTGTGGTTCCAGAATATATTTAGACTATATTACAAAAAGTTTATGAGGAAAAAGATGCTTTATAATGAAGGCGTATACCAAACTCTAGATACATGGGTTTTTCATTGCATAATACTAATATTCCCCGTGTCTGCTTGGGTTCCCTCTGAGTGCTCCGGTTTCCACATGCAGGTCAGGTGAATTGGAAACTCTAAATTGACCGTAGTGTGAATGAATTTGTCTGTCTCTATGTGTCAGCCCTTGATAGACTGGCGACCTGTCCAGGTGAACCCCGCCTCTTGCCCAATGACTGCTGGTATAGGCTCCAGCCCCCCCATGACCCTTAACAGGACAAACGGGTATAGTAAATGGATGGATGGATGGATAATACTAATACTGACATATTGATATGGATACTGACCTAGTACAGCCTTTATTACCAGAAGAAACATATACAGGTAAGCCAGTATAATAAGTGTCATTTCATATGATGCTACAATAATATCTCATCTGTGCAATTCTGCAGCAGTTATGTTTATGTCAACCTAAACAACAACACAAGTATCTGAATATTACACATTGACAGATTTTTAAAAAATCATAATCGGTTTGGAAACTCTTTAGAACTAATATAAATTCTTGGTTCTGGTTTAAAAAAGTAAGGCAGGTTGTTGCTATTAGCAACTAATACACTCATTCTGACGTTGCTGCAGGATGCTGTATATGAATGAATCCACTGTTAAAATATTTGCTGGATTTCTTTTTTTTTTTTTTTTTTNTTTTTTTTTTTTTTTTTGAGTGGGACAGAGACTCCATTTCTTCTAGTTTCTGTGAGTAGTGCTGGATTTTCCTGAGTATGTTTGAAAAAGTGAGAGGCGTCTGTCAAACCCACACAAGAGAAAGTTGTAATATGTCAGAAAATGAGATTCAGAGTCATAAAAGTCATAAATCCACATTTAGCCTTGCTAATTTGACAAATGTTAGCGTGGAGCTGCGATGCTGCTAGTGTGAGTGTGTGTACTCTGTGGGTGTGTGTAATGTATTAATTATGTCCTCATATTTAAGGACTCCACCCTCAACCACATGCACGTGCGCCACATGCTCACGCTCACGCTCTTGCAGTTGAAGGACAGACTTTGTAATGAGATGGAGACGCTGCAGCACTTGTCCTCTGTAATGTCCTGGCTGAAAGTACAAGCGCTGCAGCCAACTTGTGTTCATCTTATTTATGAGGCTGTAAGAGGATAAATGTCTTAGTGAATTTGCTGTCCTTTACCAGTGCTTTAAAGGACCATACTGTTGATTTTGCATGTTTGAGCCCAATAAGTGCTACCAACCATTTTCCAAAACATAAACCTATATTTATTTTTTCATGTTATTTTTGCCAAATCCCCTAATCTTTCAAAATCAAATGTTCAAGTGTTTCACCCACCTTAATATCTAACATGCATGACTGTAGAAGGCATGGTCGTTTTTATTTCCCCTGGGACTATATTACCTGAGACATACATTTTCTTCTATGTACAGTTAAATGAAGTAATTTTGACAAAGAAAAATGTAATTCACATCTTGTTTATTATCTCAAGCATGTTTCAAGTCTCTATAAGTTGAGTATTCATTCCGGAATGAACTGAAACCAACGGCAGTCTGGAAGGTAGGAAAAACAATTCAAAGATTTCTCACTGGTATTGTGTTTGGAAAACAGTTGGCAGTAATGTAACATGTATGCAAGTTGCATTCATTGGGCTCAAGCATGCAAAATCATCGGTATGCTCCTTTAAATGAACTCTTCCTCATCAGCCTCCATGCTGAGATCATGTATCTGTCTGAGGAAGACTATTTCACACCTGCATGGTGAATCGCACGGAGCAAATGGTGATCCAACCTACAGCCAGAGGCCGTGTTTAACTGTGTGTTTGTTTTAGGGAATGTGTGTAATGTCTGCGTGGATTTACTACCCCGATGTTGTGTTTGACCCCTGACCTGACAGATATGAGCTGATGGGCGACGATAGTGACAACTGCAGCTGTACTAGTGTGAGCAAAAGTGTGGAGTGTGATGGTGTGTGTGGAGCTGCTGGTTTTTCAGTGTGGCAGGCAGATAGATGGTTGATGAGTCTTTCCTTGAAGGCATCATTGCCACGAAAATCAACTAGCCGAGACTTAATCATCCTCAAGATATGAAATCCATCCAAATGGATATTTTACAGCCTTTAACTGCTGTCCCACATTTTGCTCTTGTCATGCGGTGATGCAGTCGCAGGCAGGGAATCTCGCTCTTGTTGCATTTAAGGACACCGAGATCTGTTGTTGGAGAGTTGGCTGCTTAACAGCGGCATTGTGAACGCCAGAAACAACCAAGTTCAGGTTATCCTTTTCACATTGTCTCAAAGTTGAATCTAAATGCTCAGATTCTACCGTTGCAAGTTGCAAGTTGATTGCAGCTGCATTTCAAGATGCAGCATTTACTAATTATGCCCCCAAACAATGGAGAAGCATTAGAGAAGCAAGGTCAATGGCCAGTATAATCCTGCATACAACTAATTCTCCTATATGTCCTGTATTTATATCTGTTTACAAATTTCAATTATGCTACCATTCATTTTTACCTTTTTATGTATTTTAAAGGACCGTACCAGGTGATCGTGTATGTTTGAGCCTAATATGTTAAATTTTCATACACGTTACGTTACTGACAATCATTTCCCAAAGGGTAAAACTGTACTTCAGCTTTCCTGATATTTAGCAAAACCTCTTAATCTTTCAAAATCAAATATTCAAGTGATACACCCACCTTAAAAATCCATGTTTCTCCTGCTAATAGTTACACAGCCTTATGAAGTCATGGTCCTTTAAATTTTTCCATAAACACAGGTCTTCTTTTGGGACTATATTCCCCGGTGGAGACATACATTCACTCCACGCTTTTTATTGCACTTAAACGTTAAAATTACGTAACTTTGAAAAAAAAGCTGAATACACTATATGTCTTATTGGTGATGATGGATTACCTATCCCAAGAATGTGTCAAGTACCAACAAAGTTGATTTTAATAGCGTACCAGAATGAACTGAAACCAATGGAGGTCTGGAAGGTAGGAAAAACATTTTTAATTCACCATTCCAGTAGTATGCTTTGAGAAATGACTGTCAGTAACATTATGTGTATGAAAATTTAATATGTTAGGCTCAAACATGCAAAATGGCCGGTATGATCCTTTAAAGGTTTGTTTTTAATTGTGTGCCATTTTATTCTGGTTTTGTTCATATTTATTGCACATGGTTTTCTTGGTTTTTCAATTTTTTTTTTTATGGAAAGCACTTTGAGCTGTATTGTGCTACACAAATAAATGCATTATTATTTTACTAATTAACAGTTAATCACAGAGAAATAAAATGGAACCAGCCAATTAATTGTTCAGTGTGAGTTAAATCTGGGAAATCAGTGTGAAAACTTGTTGTATGTATCTTTGGAAAACAAGCAGAAATTACGCAGCATCATAAGCACGATGAAAACTGTGCAAAAGCAGTTTATGTCATGAGCTTCTTGCGGCTCCTCTAGTTTCAGCCTCCTCGTCTCTGTGTTGCAGCGACATCCCAGTCTGGAAGCTACAGCGAGTTGATGTATTAGGCTCTGCGGACACGATGTTTTCCCTCCGCTGCTTTCGGCTGCTACCCTTGATCCTGCTGCTCCTGCTGGTCCAGTTACCTCAGACTGAATCCAGACCAGCTACAGATGACACAGACACAGGTATGACCCTTTGCAGATGTGTGTGTGTGTGTGTGTGTGTGTCCTCCATGTTTAGCACGTCTGCCCGCCTTTTGTAGACAGATGTAAAATTCACAGTTGTGACTGGTGTGCCTTTGCATGTGGTGTGGCTGTTGTTCGGGGCCTTCCATCCCTTCTTTTGTTTCAAGCCTCTTGCATGTCTCCATCCAGCTGTGGTTATGGTGTTGTCGACACTATATTAAATAAAGGCTGTAAAACTTTCCAATGAGCAAATTTCTTTAATAGGAAAGAGACTTTTTTTTTTTCTTTTTAAGGTTTGGCTGTTTTTGGCTTTGGAGCATCTGAAAATGGTTAAAGTGATTTTTTTCATGGTGAAACCGAGGCTTGGCTCTCGGCGTGCTGGTTGTGGTCGGTATATCCTGTCCAGACACAGCACACTCGGTACCTGGAGCCGGTTGTTATGGCCGCTCAGTCTCTTTGTGGGTAATCAACTCAGCAGAAACACAAGCTACTTCACATTTCTTTCTCTGTTTGCGTTTGAGTGTGTGTATATGTGATTCATGTGCATGTATATACCTTTGTGTGTTTGCGTCTCAGTTCCAACCATCTGGATTCCAGCTGAGAAGGAGTCTATGTGATACTGTTGTTTTTGAGCCCATAAATTCTTGTTTTTCAGTCAGTCAGATTTAACCTCTCTGCTGCAGTCTTTTTCTTCCCCCCTAAACAAAACCTGCTTTCAATTTCCCACCTCGCTCTCTTCTTATTCTTTCAAATGGAGGTTCAGCTCTTTGAATTTAAACCACTTCCCTCCCTACAATCTCTGGTTCCTCTGACTGGGGGATAAGTCCAGTTAAACATAAAATATTCTCTGAACTCTGCTTAGATCTTGTAAAAGCACATTCCTGAAAAAACCCAAACCCAACTTTGTTTAACAAGTCAAGCTGGCTGTATCTGCTCTTTTTATAAATTGTTTGATGTGCTTAACAGTACATCCACGTTTGCCATAATGTATATTTTAAATACCACATTGCAACGTCTCATGTTTATTCCCAAGTTTACATCCTGTATGTTTCGGTGGGTTGTTTTTGCATTGTGCGCTTCTCCTTCCAGCCTCGGGCTGCTTTACAAAAACTCAAAGGTAGCAGGAGAAACTGGAGGGATTGCTGTGTTGTTTGAGTGTTCAGCAGGCCATTAATGGCCGGGGCAGATAGGGAGGAGGTCTCTGAAGTTTCGGAAGTGGTTGGGTGTAGCACTGTACTGTGGCGACAGCTTCTGTCTGCCTGGTTATTGAGTGGGAAAGCTGAAAGTCTCCTTCGCAGTGACCCTTCTCAGTGAGCTGGGGTGACAGGTCAGAGGTTAATCCACAAACTGTTTTGTTGTCTCCTAGAGGGAATGTTTGAGGCTCCCAGTGAGAAGTCTCAAATTTGCCTCGAGCATTCTTTTTCTGGGCCACTTCTGAATATCTGTCTTCTTTATTTCTCTTTTCTTTTTCTTTTTTTTTTTATAGCTGATGCCGTTAAATCCTCTGAAGATGAAGATGATGATGAGTCATCCTCAGAGGAAAACAAACTGTCAAGTGAACTGTCAACCAGCAATGAAAAGCTCCAGTGTAAGGCTCAAATTGCAAATTGAAGCTCTCTATTTCCCTCTCTGCTTGGGTTCTTTTATAACCCAAATAGAAATCACTGCAAACACAAATCATTGTAATTATGATAATTATCTCTGTCTGCATCTCTTTCCTCTTTCCCTCATTAGCCTTTGCGCCTCAGTGGGTATCGCCAGAGAAGATGGAGAGGCAGCTCTATGCCGTTCCTGCCAGTAAGACTGTAAAGTTTCGATGCCAAGCAACAGGGAACCCTCTTCCCTCCCTACGCTGGTACAAGAATGGGAAAGAGTTCAAGAAAGACCAAAGAATTGGAGGATTTAAGGTGTGATCCTGTTTGTAGACAAAGTCAAACAACAAGGATCTCCTCTCACATAACCGTAGATAGAAAACTTCAGAGATTGTTGTTTCATTGATTTTTCAGATCAGAGACCACATGTGGACTCTAATAATGGAGTCTGTGGTTCCGTCTGATAAAGGAAACTACACCTGTGTGGTAGAGAATGAATACGGCAGCCTCAAACACACCTATCTGCTGGACGTAGTTGGTAAGACTGTTTAATATGCATTTTTTTTTTTTTTTTTTNTTTTTTTTTTTTTTTTTTACATTTGGGCAGATTTACAAATGTGTTGCTGATTACCTTCTATGTTTTGTCACATTTGTTCTGTTCCAGAGCGTTCTCCGCACAGACCCATCCTGCAGGCGGGTCTCCCAGCCAACCAAACTGCAGTTGTTGGTAACGACGTGGAGTTTGTGTGCCGAGTGTTCAGCGACCCGCAGCCTCACATCCAGTGGCTCAAACACATCACCATCAACGGCAGCAGAGAGGCGCCAGATGGCCACCCGTACGTCCTCGTTCTCAAGGTACTTGAGGTTCCCATCATTAGCACCTTGTTATAACCAACAATAGTGTCTTATTGTAACCATCACTAGCGTTGATGTAACCGTCACTACCATCTTGTTATAACCATTAGTAGTGTCTTAACCATCAATAGCATCTTGTTCTTCAGTAGCATCTTGTTATAGTCGCATCTTGTTATAACATCACTAGCATCTTGTTATAACCATCAGTAGTGGCTTGTTATAACCATCACTAGTGTCTTGTTATAGCCACTAGTGTCTGGAATGAATTGAATAGCATCTCAAGACGCTTGTTGCAGCAGAGTAAAAGCCACATCTGTGATGTATTGTGGAATCATGATGAAAAACACACGCAGGCTGTGTGTTTTGTTGTATCTGGTACGTAGCCAGGGGTCTTGCATATATTATATGTGTATGTTGCTTTTCCAGTCACAAGAAAAGCTAAGTACAGTGAAGAACAATAGCGCTGATTTGGTGGTAAAAAGAAAGTTAAAAAAAATAGAGTTTCTTCAGTCATCCACTTATTTTCAGGCCAGGTTTTCCTAGAGGTAAAAGCTGACTTTAATGAATCTCCACCCTTGCATTTTTCTTATTTGTCAGAGTGCAGGTTGGAACACAACAGACAAGGAGATGGAGGTTTTGACGTTGAGGAACGTGACTCTGGATGATGCTGGAGAGTACACTTGCCTGGCAGGAAATTCCATCGGAGTCTCGCACCATTCTGCCTGGCTGACTGTAGTAGAAGGTACGCTAAGAAAATAAAGTTTCATAAAATACTACTAGAGTTTTTAACTGCCACAATGTCTGTACACGCCTTCTAAAAATCTACACGCCTTCTACACACCTTCTAAAAATGCTATAATTTCTTTTCTTTTTTTTTTTTTATTGCATTTTTTACATTTTTATTGGTGCCAGCACAAATCAGCAAAACAAACAAATCAAAAATTTATGAGTGCCTGTCATCGAGATTTTTTTAACGACCCAAAACAATAACAACAAAAATATTGCCCCCACCCTACCACCCTCAAGCCCAGTCAATTGGTCCAAAAAAACAGGAAAGCTTGAAAGAGATTCACAACATCTGCTTTCATTTTTGAGACGAACAGGGGCAAATTTGCTTCGTACGTAGAGGTCATAGAACAAGTAATAATGATGCCAAAATATTTAAGACCAGATGTATAAAGTCGAAATGAAATGTCTGCCTGATTAATTTATGATGCCTGCCTGTTAACAGGAAGACATTCGCTTTTCTGAAAATTCAATTTATAACCTGAAAAAGAGCCAAACTCATTCAAGATAGATATAACGTTGGGTATAGAAGCCATGGGGCTGCCTAAGGTAAAGTAAAAGGTCATCTGCATATAAGGAGACTCTGTGGTCAATGCTGAAAAGGACTATACCAGTTAAATGAGGAGATGATTTGAGAGCAATCGACACTTCAATGGCGAAGAGTAGGGACGATGAACGGCATCCCTCTGGAAAGCGGAAAAAAAAGATGAGTGTAATGTGTTAGTACAGACTCTGGCCTAGGGGGAGGTATATAATATTTTAATGCAGGAGACCAAAGAGGGCCCAAAGCAAAGCCAAATTTAGAGAGGACTGTGAACAAGTAATTCCACTCTATTCGATCAAATGCTTTTTCGGCATCCATGGATACTACGACCTCTGGGGTATAGGCATAGTCGGATTGGCCATAGGGAGAGTCAGGACTTTTCCCAGTGGACCGCAGCCGTCTGTGGGCTGGGCCGGTANCCCCTGTCGACAATGTAAAGTCCCAGTAAAAATTAGCATCCCAATCTGACCGTGGGTATAGGCAGCGCGAGATATATGTATAATGTTTAGCAGCCGACGAATATTAGAAAAAGGGTGGTGGCCTTTGATAAATCCAGTTTGGTCTTCAGATATAACTGAGGGAATAATGATTTCCAATCTTGCAGCGAGTATTTTTGACAGAATTTTATGTTCATTGCATAGTAGACTTATAGGGTGGTAGGACTCACACAGAAGAGGATCCTTGTCTTTTTTTCAAAAGAAGGGTGATAGCGGTCTGAGTAAGGGTCAGTGGGAGGGAGCCCTGTTGTAGTGATTCATTAAACTTATCTAAAAGAAGAGGTGCAAGTGTGTCACCAAATTTTTTATAAAATTCTATGCCATAGCCATCTGGGCCGGGGGTCTTACCACTCTTCATAGACTTGATAGCAGCTGCAGCTTCCTCCAAGGTAATGGGCCTCTCTAAGTGTCAGTATTTAAGAAGAGATATCTAAAATATTTTTAAAACGTTGCATGTTACTAAGGTCAGTTGGTTCTTTGACATATGCAAAGTAGAATTAAAGACTTCAAATATTTTATTAATCTCTCTGGGATCTGAAACAAGATTTCTGGAATTGTCTCTGATTNAAAGACTTCAAATATTTTATTAATCTCTCTGGGATCTGAAACAAGATTTCTGGAATTGTCTCTGATTGATGGAATCAACTTAGAGGCAGACTGAGGTTTTAGTTGATGTGCCAACAAGTGACTGCATTTGTCCCCATATTCATAAAATAAACCATGGGCTTTAAGAAGCAGACCTTCTGTCTCTTTAGTGTAAGAGAAGGTTAAATTTGGACTGTAGGTCTAGTCTTTTCTTGTGAAGTTCCGGAAAGGGATTAGATGCCAACTGTGAATTCCACCAACTGAGTCAATGAGGTTCTGGGTTTTTCCCGTCTAAGTTTGTCATTATATGAAACAAATGAGATTATTTCGCCCTGGAGAAAAGCTTTAGGGACTCCCGTACCAGTGAGCTGGAAATTGAATCTGATCTATTGGTATCGAGAAAGAAGTATTGAATTTGAAATTCTTTTGCAAAAGAGCTCATCCAGTAATAAGGGATTGAACTGCCATTGAGGATGGTCTTTCATGCTGAGAGTAAAAACAATATCCATTTGTTTGTCCAGTTACTTCACCCCTTCATCTTCACAAAGGCGTTTACAGTAGGGATGCAAATTTCTGCAGAGTGCACCTGCCAAAAAAATGCATCCCCTCCTTTGTCAGGCCAGTAAGTGTTTTCTTTTTTCAACAAGGACTGACTTTTATGTTCTTCAAGTAATGGCTTATCAGGTCTATGTAAGACACAAGGACGTGTTTTTTTTTTTATTAGGTTTCAATTTTTATCACAGCATGTGAAATTAAAGGGTTTACTACTATTATTATTATTATTATTATTATTATTGCAAGGCTAGTTTCTTTTGGCAATGCCACTTGCCAAAAGAAGGCATGTAGGTTTGGGGGCCATGTTTTAAAAGCACGTAAGGGTGTTCATAAGGGTGCTAGACCCCACAAGATTGAATTAAAGTAAAAGTATAATTATTTATAATAAAACAATCAGACAATGGTTTTAAAGTTTCAAGCATTTACTTATTTTAATAAATCAAACTACATATTTACAAACATTTAGTAATTAAGATATAAAGGCAATGGCCTCAAGAATGAATAACAAGTTCCAAATAACTATGAACATTTTTAAACTTGCCAAAAAAGAAAATCAAATGCAACTAATAATTTTTAAAACATGAATAACTAAATAAGAAGAAATTATAGTTTTTATAAAACAAATTAAAACTATAATTTTAATTTACATGCAACACACAAACACAGAATACTACGCATGCTGGGAGCTGAGGAAAGAATGAGCCTCCAGGCAGGCAGGTAGCTGGGGTTTAAATACTCTGCAGTCTGGTCTCCACCAATCATGTTAGGACACACCTGCTCATTCAGCCAATCCAGTCACACCACCTGTTGCATTCAACCAATCAAATTCACAAGCTATCACACCTCAGTCACTCACACAGCCAGGATGAATGAGAGAGAGAGAGAGAGAGAGAGAGAGAGAGAGAGACCGACCTCACAGCACCCAAATATACACACTCAGATGACCCACAGTCATAACAACGCTTTTAAAATTACATTTCTACTCACTGTTCTGACAGCAGTATGCATTTTACAGCATTTGGTGTAACTGCATACATCAATAGACAACTCTGAAAGATTGGACTAAACCTGCTGTTGTGGGACTTTTTAAAGACATTTTGGAAATATGGCTAACATTAGCAGGTGGAAACTGTTTCTGGTATGTCAGTCAATCATTATATCTTCAGAAATTGTTGGCACAGCCGTTAAAAGTTGAAAGAAAGCTTTTCTATTGCTGTGCGCACTCCCATGAGTGGGGATGCAATTCTCGACAAGGATGTAGTTTTCAGCACAACATCCCACTCACGGACAATGGATCATATATGTAATCCAAGGCAATATTTATTCCTTTGACTAACTTTTATCAAACAGTGATTATGACACTTCTTATAGGCAGTAACAATAATACCTACAGTAAGTCTGTTGAGCAGCAGTGATTCAGTTCTCCATTCTTATTTTGTCGTTATTTCTGCCAAAAAATGCATCCCCTCCTTATTCGGTCCTGAGGAGGCTTGAATGCACCAAAACTCACCCTGTCACATCCAAACAGCCACAAATATGAGGCTCTTAACTTGGTTTCACTCCTTCATCTTCAGAAAATTATTTACAGCGGGGATGCAATTTTTGGCAGGGATGCAGATTTCAGCACAACATTGGTGCATGCTCAATCAGAACTTGAAAAAATGCTCTAACTTCTGTTCTACTCCCTGTGCAGACCTGCCTCCCTCCCCAGTGCCTTCTCAGACATATTTGGAGATCTTCATCTACTGCCTGGGATTTTTCATCATCATCATCCTTGCTGCCATAGCGATAATCTGCAGGCTTTACTGTGCCCCAAAGAAAAGTGACTTCAACAGCTCGATGGGTGTCCAAAAATTAGCCAAGAGCATACCTCTGAAGAGACAGGTAACATGTCTGTCTATTTTCTGGTCCTTCCTGTCTCTGGTTTTGGCATTAAAACCAGAGTAACCAGAGTTTGTGCAGTAAAACCAGAGACAGGAAACATGTCCAACTCTGTTCTCTGGTCTTTCCTGCTACAAAGACCCACTCAGCATCTTTCTTCTCTGCCTTCACAGGTGTCGGTTGAGTCATCCTCATCCCTGCAGTCAGGGTTGTGTTTGATGCATCAGTCTCGTCTCTCCAGCGCAGCCACCACCATCCTGGCTGGTGTGTCGGAGTATGAACTTCCCTCTGATCCTGTCTGGGAGCTTCCCCGTGACAGGTACTGTAGCCACTCCATTATTCCCAGAGTCTGTCGGTTTTCATTCCAACCAAACATTGCAGCAGCGTGTTATAACAGCTTTCTAACTGAATTACCTGATATGCTCCCCTCAGTTACTTCTACATTTGATAATAAACCGATATTTGCTGTAATGAGTAACTGCACTTAGTTAACAAACTTGACTTGGTGCAGGCTGTAATTGGCCCAGCTTATCGGCTGCAGTATGCTTCATCCAAAATACCTCTCAGAAAGGGAGAAGGTGGCAGAAACTGGTCAAATCAGAGGGTCTGCGCCCAACAAAATTAATAACGTAACTTCCATAACTCTGTGCAGGCAACGCCCACTTCACGCAGCGACTGGTCGGGTGTGTGGAGCTGTGAGTGTGGGTATTAATTTCTTTTTTTTTTTTGTTTTGCCTCTGTGTCTGCACCCCACAGAGAGAATTCAAAGTGAAAGAGTGCCCCGTTATGCCGTTGATATCCCTATTTAAGATTATTAAGATCCAGAGTAAAATCTTTATTTCAGATTGTAAAAACACACAGAAGACACAGGATCCTTTTCAGAACCGCTCATCTCTCTGAAAGTGAAAGTTTGTGTCAGTATCACTGTTTATATGATTAATCACATTGAGATTACAAAGAATAAGACACACACACACACACACACACACACACACACACAAATCACCCCCTCCCCTCTCTATGATGGACAGGCTGGGCCGGGTTGGTTGAAGAACACTGCGGCCTAAAGGACCACACCGGTGATTTTTCATGTTTAAGCCCAATAGACACTACCTGCATATATTTTATGTTACTGACAACCATTGTTGGAAAATACCCCTGATCCCTCCCACAGCCAGACCTAAGCATTCTTCCCGCAGGGCTCACCGCTCCACACTGCAATTCACACCATCACCACGGGAAGCTCCTGTCCTTCTCACTGTCCGTTCTACTTCTCCACCCTACCCTTCATCACAGGTGAGATTTTCTCCACTGTCCACTCCCCCTCCAACCACGCTTGTTATTGGAGACTCAACTATGCGGAACATTAAGAAAAAATCTGCGGCAACGTTAAGCTTTCCAGGCGCTAAGGTGTCAGATATCGTGGAAAAAATCTCCACCATCCTGGCCGATCATCCACTCACCAAGAATGTTGTTCTCCATGTCGGCTGCAATGATATCCCCAGCCAGACCTCCGAAATACTTAAAAGTGACTTCACCAAGCTTCTTGACTCCCTCAAAGGATCTTTGTGTCTGGTCCGCTTCCTCCTTTTAACCATGGCATGGGTCGCTTTAGCCGGACACTTAGTTTTCACACCTGGTTGAAATTAACTTGTGCTGCCCGCAATGTAGTTTTTATTGATAATTTTAACCTATTTTGGAATCATCCTGC
Source organism: Lucifuga dentata (assembly GCA_014773175.1). Taxonomy (NCBI): domain Eukaryota; kingdom Metazoa; phylum Chordata; class Actinopteri; order Ophidiiformes; family Bythitidae; genus Lucifuga; species Lucifuga dentata. Next base: position 261,722 of record VXCM01001280.1, read on the forward strand.
CTTTTTCTGCCATGATGGCATCCACCCTAATGGTCTGGGCTCTCGCATTTTAACTGACAATCTATTTTACACAANGAATCATCCTGCCTTTTTCTGCCATGATGGCATCCACCCTAATGGTCTGGGCTCTCGCATTTTAACTGACAATCTATTTTACACAATTGTGACCTCTCCTGCAGCCTGATTGTCCTCCACCACATGTCCATTTAATCCACTTCCGGTTACTTCTGGTCCTTACCAGAGAACTTATTCCACCCTGACAAAACTACAACCACATGTGTTTCCCATTCCTATTGTCACTGGTAACAGAAAGAAAAGAGTGCACACAGTTCGCAAAGTTAATCTGTCTATTCTCCGCCCAATTCCATATAAATTCCATTTGTGTTTGGCCATTCTGGGTCTCTTTTAAAGTTAGCAGTGTTTAATGTCCGTTCTTTAACTAATAAGTCATTTTTAGTTAATGATCTTATCACTTCACACCAGCTAGATGTTATGCTTTTAACAGA
>VXCM01001281.1:4720-38290 GCA_014773175.1 Lucifuga dentata
CATGTTAGATGTTTTGGAGATAAAGTCAGAGAGGCCAGACTGAGATGGTTTGGACATGTACAGAGGAGGGATAGTGAACATATCGGTAGAAGGATGCTGAGGTTGGAACTGCCAGGCAGGAGGCCTAGAGGAAGACCAAAGAGGAGATTTATGGATGTAGTGAAAGAGGACATGAAGTTAGCTGGTGTGAGAGAAGAGGAGGCATAGGGTTAGATGGAGGCAGATGATTCGCTGTGGTGACCCCTGAAGGGAAAGCCGAAAGGAAAAGAAGAAGTTACAGTAGTATGCGTTGAGAAATGATTGTCAGTAACATTACGTGAATGAAAATTGAATATATTAGGCTCAAACATGCAAAATGACCGGTATGGTCCTTTTAAATTCGACATGAGATAAACTCATCATATATTTTTATATATTTTCTTCTTTCCCACCCTTCTTTCCATTCTACCCTCTGTCTTTCTATCTCACCTTATTTCATGGAATTTCTCTCATTTTTCATGACGCTCCCTAAATAATTAGGGTTCAAGATTTTATATATCCATTATCTGGGTCCAGAATTTTCATTATTTAATTCCAAACTCTCCAAAAAGTGGAAATACAAGGCTCTTCACACTGTCAAATAAAAACCCTTCATCTCCCATTTTAGGAATTGTCTTTAGATACATATAGTTACATGTTCATGCATCATGTAGTATGCTTTTATTTTTGAGTATTTTTTTTAGCTAATGCTTATTGACTTCAATTTTGAAAGCAATATCTTTACTTTTAATTGGATACTTTTCTGACGCAGAATTAGTACGTTTAGTTGAATGGTTTGAGTACTTCTACCACTATCAAGAGACCCACTGAGAGAAAAGATGAATAAGGAAATGGAATGGAAAGAGAGAAACCAGAAGATGAAAAAAGGGGAGAGACAAACAGACCAAAAGAGAAATGTGGAATTAAATGAGAAAAATGGAAAAAAAAGAGAGAAGGGGAAAAGATAGGGAGAGTGAGAAGAGGAAGAGAGAAAAACTGAAAACTGGAGGGAGAAGAGACAAATTGAGACAGGAAGAGAGAAACAGAAAGTTGGAAATATACAGGGAAACTGAGAATAGAGAGAGAGAGAAAACCAGAGCAATCGAGCGTGTGATTTGTGATAAGACGTGATCATTTTGGTGCTAAATTGACTCATTTGGGATTAAAACCCGCAGGATGCAAACACACCAAGCAAAGTCAGTCATGCAGCATACAAGCTCTTACAGGAGTGCTAAAAAATGTCTTTCAAGCACGCAAAGAAGTATCCTTAACCTTTGAAAATGTTTTTGTAGCAGATTTATGACAGATTTGGTCTTTCCTCAGTAAATATAACACTGTTAACGAGTGTAAAAAAAAAAAAAAAAAAAAAAAAAAGATTTATCCCAAAAGACAGGAGATAAAATGACATTTCCTCCTTCCATATGCTGATAAATGAAAACATTGATAGTTAAAATGATTCATGTTGCAAGGTTCCAGCAAAGCTTTTTATCAGGTATGTGCTTTAAATGCTTCACCAAACCGGTATTAATGGAAAAACTCATACGTATAAATGATATACATATAAGAACTGTGCTGTATTGTACAGGTATGAATAATTACACACAGGTGCTCACAGTTAAAGATGCTGTGTCACAGCAGCATCCAGGTCAAACCTTATTTAATCCATTATTTCTGTTTGGTTCCTGTCACTAATTCCCATCATTCCAGAGGCTGTCATTCATCAGTTTTCCACCAGCCGTCACTCCTGAGCTTCTCCAAGTCCACCTGGTCACTTGACCTCCACACCTGACCTGTTCCCCATTCCCCTCATCATTTACCCAGTGCTGACCTGCATCCTGTGATCACATGGGCTCTGATCCCCTGCTTGCCCCTTGGTTCTGTGTTTTGCCACAGCCCCTGTTGGACTTGTTTGCCTGTCTGCCTGACTGGAAGACAGGAAAAAAAAAAAAAAACAACTCTAAAATGTACCGCTCCAGTAGCATGTTTTGGAAAATGGTCAGCAGTGATGTAACGTGTACATGGGTTGTACATGTTGGGCTCAAACATGCAAAATCACTGGTATGCTCCTTTAAGAATTTTAGGCAAACTGTATGGTGGACCTCTTGCTACGCACTGTCTTCACAAATGCACACACACACTGCTTATGCACGACACTAATAGCATTGCCCCGGGCCATGCCAGTTTTGTCTTCCTACTTTACATGCTGGTTGAGCTGAAGCAGGGTGGGGAGGGGGGAGCAGGGGGAGGGGCAGAGGTTATTAAAGCTTTATGATAACTGCCGGCGAGGGAGAATCGGAAAATATTAGCAGGCGTCACAGAGCAGGTAAGAACTAGCTGTGGCTGAATGAATCGCGTGTCANCGGAAAATATTAGCAGGCGTCACAGAGCAGGTAAGAACTAGCTGTGGCTGAATGAATCGCGTGTCAGAGAAAGTGGCTCTGAAATTGGACAAGACAGTTTAATGGCCTCGCGGCAGCCATTTTGGGGTCAGCCGGTGAGACAGTTAGTTCAAATTCGCTGGAGATTCGGAGATTAAAACCCCGGCAAAGCTGACATGACGTGACCCACTGCGACATGGAAGGTGAAGAGACTCGACACACAAATTCAATTTCCGACCCATAAACAGATTTTTTTTTTTTTTTTNTTTTTTTTTTTTTTGTGATGTTACTGTTTTTGCTGCCTGTGTGAAGAAGTCTTTTCCTCTCCCATTTGGCTGTGCTGAATGTTTTCTAGTGCATGTACACAACACACACACACACACACTTTCATATACAGAAACACTCTTTCTTCCACACTCAAGAGACACGGACAATCTCATTTTCACAAACACATACATGGACATTATCTGGCACTCACACACACACAGCCATCACTCACTCAGCGGTGCTCCACAGTGGGTGGGTGGCAATCTTCTCCAGCCTTCAGACCACAGGTGGTAAACCAAACAATCAGCAGTTCCCACCGTGATATCACAGCAAACTCCTCACACAGGTCAAATGACTTTCTCGTGTCAGCGCAGCAAAGAGGGTTTTGTTTCTTTTTTTTTTTTTTTCACTTAAGTGACAGTTTGAGTGCAAGTCGATGTCACCTGATTCACAGAATATGAGTCTACGTTTGTGGAAAAACCTAATTAGGATGACAAACTAACATATTTTGAGTTCTTGTGCCAAGAAAGTTGGTAAAGTGATAAGAAGTGAACACGATCAAACTTTAAAGCCATTATTTTGGTGACAAAGCCGACATTTATACTTTCAACAAGCGGCTATGTGATATGTGGTGTGAAAATATAAATAATAACAAAATGGAATTGTGGATATTTTCAGATCCATTACTGACAACCATTTGCCCAGAACACAGCAGTAGATACTACAATTGTTTTTCCTACCTTCCAGACTGCTGTTGGTTTCAGTTCATTCCAGTTCCCTAGAAAAAGATAAGAAATCCATCACAGCAAACTATGTTGAAATACATTTTTTTTTTTTTTTTTNTTTTTTTTTTTTTTTTGAAGTAACTTTATTTAACCAGTCCAACACGGAGCCGCATGGAAGAAAATCTATGTCTCCGCCAGGGAATATAGTCCCCTGGGGAGACATACAAAGAAATTACAAACAACTGTCCATTCTACATTCGGACGTTAGGTGTTAGCAGCCTAAACATTGAATTTTAAGGTGTATCACCTGAATATTTGATTCTGAAAGATTAGGGGATTTGAAAAAAATAACAAGAAAACTAAAATACGGTTTTATGTTTGAAAAATGGTTACCAGTAACAAAGCAAGTTTGCACATAGCATTTACTGGGCTCAAACATTCAAAACCACCGGTATGGTCCTTTAAATTGCATTGAACTTCAGCATTTTAATGGCATAGTTTTGCTTGGTATATGGCCCAAATGAGCCGACAGCGAGGAACGTACACTATGCTAATTCTGCTGTTGTTCTATGTTACATAGCTAAGTGGGACTTAAGAAACTTGTTCCTGTTTAGATTTTCTCGCTCCCACCTCCAGACATTTCTGACCAATGAGTGAAGTGAGAACTTTTACCAATATATTTTGGTTCACTTTCATTTTTGCAGCAACAAACCAAACCAAATCAAAGCAATGAAAATAGAATCTCATTCTCTAGTTTGGACCAAAGCAGATGAAAAACATCTTAGACTAATTCAAACCATAAAAATGTGATGGATTAGAAGCGTATGAGACTCGGTCCTGTGTAATGCAGGAAAAAAGTGCATGTTTGCAGTTTCAGACAAGAGACACACACTAAGTAGCGCCAAGTGAACATGCACATTAAGTGTATAAAACCCTAAGTGTGTGTAATGTAAATGAGCCTCTCTCTCTCTCTCTCTTTTTGTGTTATGCTGCCTCTCTCTCTCTATTCACCCTGAGGACAAACCCACAGTTAACTGGAAATGTCCGTGTTTGTCCTCTGGGGGCTGTCAAATGTAATTATTGTAAAATGTCAGCAGTGTCACATTATGTAATGGCAGACAGGACAGGTTGAAGGCAAGTGTAGACACCAAAAACATAAATTACAATTAAAACATCCATCAACTGACTGAATGTTGCTGAGTTATTAACGGATTAAGAGGAAACAACGGAGGATTTCTCCTTTATCTCCTTACTGCATCGAAACCAAAGGCTTGTGTGTGTTTTAGTTAATGGATCTGGATTCTGAAGCCTCTGGAGGACTCAGAACCTCCAAAGACAATATCATAATATCAGCTAATTGGCTGAGCGCTAATTTTATTTGTTTGTTTTGTTAACCTCTGTGCTTTTGTATGGGACTGTGAGTGAGAGTGAGGTTCAAGCAACAACACACATTCTCTCCATCTTTATTTACCCCTGTTATGTGTGTGCATCATCAATACACCAGTATGTTTCACTGTTACTCCTACTTCAGTGCCAGAGTGAGTGAGAATGAAAACTGATCACATGAAACTTGCAGTTTGTCTTCTTTTGCTGCTCTTTTTTGGGTCGAGACATCAAAGCTTGAATCCAAGTTGAGGCACAGTTCATTATGCTGCATATTCAAGTCACCAACATTACGTCTGGGGGTTGCATTTCACATTTTTTAATTCCAGAAAAAACTTGGGATCAGTTACTGTATATACTTGAGTATAAGCTGATCTCATGTATAAGCCAACCTCCTGATCTTGACCTGCAAATTTAGATTTTTAGAGAAACCCGTATATAAGCCAACCCCTGATGTTGTTCCATCAATTTATTTGTTTAGCAAATTACCTGTTTTTCTGGGTATTGTCATAGTATTCCTGTGATTTTCTGAAAATATTCCATGGACTGGTACTAGTAAACTTGATATTTATTTCAGCAGCTGATTACCGTAACTGACATTAGCTGACATTACCTTTTTTGGGCTCCTCTTCCTTGTCTGAATCGCCAAACAGTTCATTCCAGTCCTGCTCTGTGTAACGTGTGCCCTCATCGNTCTTCCTTGTCTGAATCGCCAAACAGTTCATTCCAGTCCTGCTCTGTGTAACGTGTGCCCTCATCGCTGATGAGTCTGTGTAGTTTCAATTCTGTGTTGTATCTTATCTCAAGGTTCTTGCTAATAAAGCACAAAACATGATGTTGAATGAGACTACCAAACAACGGAACAATAACAGTATATAAAACACACTTTTATAAGGTCGTCTCTGATTGGCCCATTCTTTTGTCTTTGACCAATCACAACAGCGCTTACTGGCTGCTGTAAATGCTCACCGCAATATGTGCTGGATAAGATGTTTTGTCAGGAAATATCTCATTCTAAGGTATGATTTAAACTATTTTCCATNTGGATAAGATGTTTTGTCAGGAAATATCTCATTCTAAGGTATGATTTAAACTATTTTCCATGGGTATTTCCCCTGGAAATTTCCTTCTCTGGGATCAAATTTGAATTTCTCGTGTTTTAGCCAATCCCCCAATTTGCTTTGTGAAATTTGGCAATAAAAACTCGACTTACACTCGAGTATATATAGTAATTTGTATTTGAAACACGTTGACACTTTTCAAAGATTGTTTTTCATTTGTCATAAAGAAAAGAAAATATTTAGGAGACAACCAGGAACAAAAAGCAGCCAATAAATACATCTTTTGTTATAGTACAGCTCATAAATTCAACTTTTCATTCACTTCCTTATATCATTAATTGTAAATGTATTATGTCTAGACTGGAACAGACCCTGCAAAAAGCTACTTAAAAGATACAATAACACTACCTAAGCAAATAATAGCTGTTGCATTAACTTTTTAAAACATCCCTCCTCATATGCTCACGCTTCTTCGTTATGTTAACTACGGTCTCTCCTCCACTTATGTTGGTCACTGCTTTGTACATAGCAGCTTCCCTGGGGAAGCTTTGCCTGCAAAAACAAAACACAAACACAAACAAAACCTGTCTCCAGTAAGAACAAGCTTTAACAGCCAAATAGATTATCAAATCAAAGGAGAATCAAAGCCATGCCAATATTTGTATCCTTGCGGAAAACCTTCCTGCCAAGTTCTAAAATTATCAAGAATAAAACTGAAAACATATTTCCATGTTCACATTAGCTGCTTTGTGTGTACTTTGCATCATACCATCAAAAAGACATCAGTTTTTTTCCCCTGCATTGCTGGATCTGCTTCATAGATTATATAATGCTGATTGGAACGTGATGTGTTGTAAATTAATAATGGGCTCTCCCATTCATACTTGTTGGCAAAGTCTCCATATGATGTAGCTGGCAAATAAAATACTCATCTGCTCTTTGATATTGCATAAGCCCCTGGAGAGAACACAAGAATTCATTTGTTTCTTCCTCTTTTATATTCTCTAGATATTTAGGTTCCATTTGCATCTTGCATTGAAATGTGATCTCTGTATCCGGAAGCTTTATGGATGATGACATCCAATGTTAAGAGTTGCATTTACACCTTATTTATACTTTGCATCATATCTGGATTCTGAATACACCGTGACTGGATCTCAGTTGGAAAGTTGTTGCATCATTAAAACCTGAGCTTCCTCCATTTTTTTCAAACAACTCACAACTTTTTCTGATGGTCGTGTTCCAGGTGCAGGTAGCAATTTATGGCAAGTCACAATTCCGTCCATCCATCCATTTTCTATACCTGTTTGTCCTGTTAAGGGTCATGGGGGGGGGNGGGGGGGGGGGGGCTGGAGCCTATCCCAGCGGTCACTGGGCGAGAGGGGTACCCTGGACAGGTCACCAGACTATCACAGGACTGACACATAGAGACAGACAAACTCATTCACACTTACAGTCAGTTCAGAGTTTCCAACTCCTGACCAGCATGTCTTTGGAGGTGGGAGGAAGCCAGAGCACCCAGAGGGAACCCACACAGACACGGGGAGAACATGCAAACTCCACACAGAAAGGACCTGGTCGGATTTGTACTCGGGACCTTCTTGCTGTGAGACGACAATGCTAACCACTGAGCCACCGTGCCGCCCCAAGTCACAATTCTTGATTCAAAAGACTCAAAAATGTATTAATGAGAATGAGCGGGATGAGGAGGAGGATTGCATTTACACCTGGTTAGCTGGCTGAGATCTGATCACAATGCGAGCCAAACCACATACAGTATGTTTCGGATCAGATTGCATTGTGCATGTGTTTAGCATGAACACTTTTTTCATTATCTGGATAATGCACCAGCTTTCTGATGCAAAGTATGAAAGAAGCCCTTTTATAGGCATAAATGTTGGCCATTTTCTTACCATGGTTAGCTACAGTGCATGCAGTACCTTTTGAATCAGAAACCTCTTTTTAAAAAAATGACTGAAAACCCACTGAAACCTTGTTCTTTGTTGCTCTTCAAGCTATTCTCTGTGTATTGTTGGTTAAAAAATAGAAACATGAATATGTATATTTGTTGGAGGTTTGATGTCTCCTGTTGCAGAATATCAAAATCTGTTTTTGTTGATGAGTCACAGTCGGCAACACGAATGTCTCACCTTGTGTTTATCATTCCCCGTGGTGGCGATGAAGGACGTACAATGAGGAGGACATTTTTTTCTGCTACCTGTTTGTGACTCATAGCAGCTGGTGATGAAGTGAAATCAATACCTCGCCTTTCCTGCTGCAGAGCCATCCGCTGGCCTTTATCAGCGCTGAACTTTACCGTGTAAAACACATTATGAAGCGTTCTGCTGTGCTGCTTTCCTCACTGATTATTAATTATGGATACTGGATTTTTATGGTACCACACAGTTCTGCACTGCTGTCTACTTCTGCAGAGTTTACTCGTATAAATACTGCATGATGAGGCACAAAATAAGAGGCGACGAGTACAGGAGCATGTCAGGAGACAACTGTGTATTAAAAAAAAAAAAAAAAAAAAANAAAAAAAAAAAAAAAAAAACTGCGGTAAATAACAGCATACAGGAGCAACAACAAGGAAACAACACAAAACTACCACCACCATCACTACTACTACTACTATTACTACTACTATAGCTACTAGTGCTAGTATAACTACAATACAACCACTACAACTACTTCTTCTATAACTACGCCTATTACTAGTACAACTACTACAGCTACTAGTGCTAGTACAATCACTACCACTACTACTTCCTCTAGGACTACAACTATCATAACTACTACTATCACTGCAACAACTATGAGCACTACTACTACTACTACTATTATTACCACTACCACTAATACAACTAAAGCTACTACTACTACTACTGCTCCTTCTACCATTACTTCTACAGCTACTGTAGCTACCATTGCTCAGGTACCAACTATTACTACAACTAAATCACTGCTATACCTACTACAACTGCTAAAATTACTTCTACTACAACTACCACTAGTACTATAGCTACTATAGTACTACTTACAACCTACAACTATTAAAGAGCTACAACCACTACTACTTCGACGTTTCAGCTACTACTACAACTACCACTACAACTTCTACTAATACTACTAGTACTACTAATACTACTACAATTACTACTACAACTACCACTACAACTTCTACTAATGCTACTGATACTACTAATACTACTACAATTACTACTACAACTACCACTACAACTTCTACTAATGCTACTGATACTACTAATACTACTACAATTACTACTACAACTACCACTACAACTTCTACTGATGCTACTGATACTACTAATACTACTACAGCTACCACTACAACGTCTACTAATGCTACTAATACTACTAATACTACTACAGCTACCACTACAACGTCTACTAATGCTACTAATACTACTAATACTACTGCTACTAATGCTACTAATACAACTTCTACTAAAGCAGTAATGCTACTTCTACTACTACTGCTACATTGTTATATCTGACTACTACCAACTACAACTAGTACTACACTACAACTACACAGGCAGGGATCACTGCTACTACTAATACCATATAGCAACTACAACAACAACTACCACTATTATTACTATTACTGTTATTAGTATTACTACTGCTATTACTTCCACTATTACTATTACAGTTACTATTACTACCTTTATGACTATTGTTGCTTTACCATCAACCAATACATTTAATAAGAAACAAAATACATAACAGTAAACTTGACTAATTAAATAACAACATAAAACATTAAAAGTGAGTATTTTTCCCTTCTTATGCATACATTTAGGAAAAACAACTTCAGATGTTTTTGTCCTCTTCACTAAGAGTAAAACCTTTGGCTGAAAGAAACGGAGATCCTCTCTCCGACATGAAGCCACGGTGTTGATGAGAAATATGGTGTTAATTTAGAGAAACAGCTGCAAAGCCACATCACTGCTGTTACAGCCTATCAGCTGTCTGCACTGTGGTCCTCATTTGTTGACGGTAATTACACCAAGCGTTCAGTTACTTTGACAATGATTTATTGATGTTTGAAATGCTACTCGCAGTGCCTTTTACGCTTAATTTATCCGGGGAAGTTTCTAGAGGCACACACACGGTCTTTATCAGCGGCCTGTTTCACATTCATTCACACCTGGCCAGTACAACCGACCGGCCTGCGCAGCCGCTGGGACGGCTAGCCGAGGGAGAGGATGACCTTGATATGTCTCTTCGCATTACTCTTCCTCTGCATTACCGGCAAAGCTGGGAATAACTCCCCAACAATCAGCAGACACCTGTTTACAAGTCACAGCACCGGCGGAGATAAATGAAATCAATACACCGGCTCCGATGCAATTTCTCCATCGCGCCGCCATACACGAGTTCAGGTTCCTCAGTGCAGATCTGCTTACTTGAAAGGTTGGTAATTATGGGGAGCTGAGCGAGTGCAGCTACTGTAAGCTGTTAACCATTTTTTGAAATTGTTACGGTAAGCAGAGAGGAAGCGGTGCCTCAATCTATGCTGCATCTTAAGAGCTGATGAGGAGGGGCTTTACTAGCTTCATATTTGTTCTGTTGAGCCTCGACTCTAATCTATAATAGGAGAGAATAAAGCCACAAGAATAATAAGCTACTCTAAATAATTAAAGGAATATGTTTTCAAAGTCTATCCTAGCTATTACAAGTAAAACAAATGAGAAACCCATTACATGTGGGTCAGCTCTTTTCTTATGACTATTTGACTATCAATGGTCAAATAGTCTTACAGTCTTAATTTGGTATTTGGAGGCAGGCCATCCTTACGCTTTGGTGAGAAAAAAAGGAGGTTAAATTCCTCCACCAGATGAAAGTTCATTTTGATATTCACGATGAGTCGTGCAATGAACTCACACCTGATTCGGGTAAGGAAGGTGGCAAATTACATCAATGACGATAGAGAACCGATGATGCAAATAGTACGAACAAAAAAAGGAAGCAACTATAAAATGTACTGTGAATTAAACCACAGCTAACTGTCCACCATCTATATACAGTATATATTTAAATATACAGTATAGTCCTGGAGTTAGGACTGTCTGAACCTATCACCCTTGGTGAGTTCAGATTGGTATGGAAAAGGAGTAATCTTGAGAAATGTCTATGTCTATAATCATTTTGTGAGTTATTGCATTTATCTATTCGTTTTGATTAATATTTATGTTGATATTGTAAATGTTTGATTGGTATTTTATGTATCTGTGCTGCAATGTGCTGCTGTCTTGGCCAGATCACTCTTGGAAAAGAGCTATTTGAATCTTAATGAGATTTAGCTGGCTAAATAATAGTAAAAAAAAAAAAAGAAAAAACATCTATCTGTCTATCTGTCTGTCTGTCTCTGTCTGTCTGTCTGTCTATATACTGTATATGTATGGAGAGAGAGAGAGAGAGAGAGAGAGAGAGAGAGAGAGAGAGAGAGAGAGAGACATGTCCAATGTAATGTTATGCAATACAACAGTCCTGCAATAAATACTACCTTACTTGAAATGTTACATTTTTGTTCAGATGCTATTCAAGTTGTCTGTATGCTGACTTAATTTCATGATACACTTTTAAGACTGTACTTTGTAGAGGTTTGTATTGGATGCATTATATTTAAGGTGTGTCTATTATTTTACCCACCTCATTCGCTTACATGGAGGAGCCAAAATATTAGAGCCATGGTACAATATGAGTCCAGTAAAACAACACACACTCCAGCCTCAAAACCCTTAGAGCTGAATTAACACCTGTCTGACAGTCATCAGCAACAGAAAAGTATTACTTTCATAAAGTTAGTATTTATTACAGGACTGTTGTATTGGATTGTATTACAAAGAATAAGTGTTTATATTTTTCTGGCCACTGAGTGCATATACAGTATATATCACAGCTTTAAAAAGGAAGAAATTAGGAAAAGAATCAAGTAATGGAATCAAGTAAAATAAGCATTGTTTTTGGGAGAGAAGAAGCAGCATAATGAGACAAAAAGAAACAGTCTAACCTCATCAGAGTTCTCTTACACATTCCTCTTTGGCTGCGTCAGTAGGCAGAGGAATGTTTAAGATGAAAGACTAGGAGCTGTGAGGGTGCCATTGAAGCACCATCTAAAGAGTCCCTTTGTATTATTTCTTCTAAACTGGCCGGAACTTCCAAAGGGGAAATATAAAAACTTAAAAAATAAATCAATCAATAAATAAAAAAAACACTCTCCCTATCATCTGCATCCCTTTGTTAAAGTTGCAGCAGAGAGGTGTTTGTCTTTTTTTTTTTTTTGTTTTGCACAGCATGAGGCCGTGTTGCTCTCCCTCCATGTGTTTGTACTATATAAACTGTACATTCCTGTGCATTGATGGGCAAAGCATCTTAGTTCTCTGTTTGGCTTGAGAACTGATGCAGTCAACTCGCTTTAATGATCTGACACAATTAAGCCGTCTCACCGTGGCGATTTTGACACGGTCCTTGTAATCACGTACAATGTAGCTGCTGTTCTCACATCGTCTTGACCACACATGCAGTCATTTACCATGGATGAAAAGCTCTAATTAACTCAGTAGAAGCAGATATATTGACAGGTGGCATCGCCTTAACAGCTTGTGAAGGAATGCTTATGTGTTTAAGAACGCTCTGTGTGGGTAAACTGCTGTCAAACCACCACTCGTCCTCCCTCTTCCATCACCAGTTACTCTTGTTTTCTTGTTTTTTTTTTTTTTCTGTGAGGCCAGAATTTGTGCTATCAAAACAGGTGTTGCGATATTAATTTTCCAGTATAGAACAAATATTGGGAATTTTTCCTCACTAACTGAATAGAAACAAATTTGTAGCTTTACTTTGTTCTCTTTAAGATCAAATTCATTGTTGTTTATGCCTTATAATTTACTCCTAAAACTTTATATATAATATAATAATATAATATTTAAAGGGATTTTTGGGCTTAAAATAAAGGGGTTCTTGTCCCTAGAAAATAACCTCAGTCTCCAAAGGATTTAAATCAAATTTCGGTGTCCATATGAGGATAGTGAAGGAAAAGCCAATAAAAATACAGGCAGTCCCTGATTTATGAACGTCCGACTTATGAGCAATCCGTACTTACGAACCGACTGCCATAAAGCCTATTAAATTAAAAATTTGAGTTACATACAATGATTCATAATAATGAACGGCGCACTACTTTGCGGCGCACATTATAAAACTTTGCACGTCATCAGCAGTTCAATGGTATTATTATGTTTAAGATGTTTTAGCATACAAGGAAGTGTTTCTTTAATGTTTCATATGCATAGAAAGGTAAAATGTACACTATACTGACGCTAGATACGAACCATACATAACCGTTTCAACTTGTGTACAAATCCGACTTAAAGACAGCCGTAGGAATGGAATTCATTTGTAACCTGGGGACTGGCTGTAGCAGCATTCATGTTTGATATAAATTATATTCTGTTTATAATATTCTGTCTAATAAATTGAATAAATTCATGAAATAGTGTAATTCAATACAAGTATGATGTAAACTAAATGTCAGAATGGATCATGTTGGCATATCCTATTGATAAATATGAACAATTAGAGGATTGCTTTAAAGAATAGGTTCCCCACAACTTTGTAAAATGATGTACTGCAGAATGCAAAGTCATCTGAGAACAGCTAGAAGTAATCAGAATACATTACTGAGCTCTTAGATTCCATTAGTTTATGTTGAGGCGTGTAATAATTTAACATTATGGATGAATCAGTGCTGCTCATACTGTTTCATTTCCCCTTCTCTCTCCGTCTCCATTTCTCCTTATTTGTTGTGTTTTCTTCTCCAGTTTCACTGCGTCGGTCTTTCTGNACCCACTTCTTTCTATGTCAAAGTTAATTGTTTTCATCTTTTTTTTTTCTATTTTTCCTTCAGTCATCTCTTTTGATTGAATAGAGAGGACTTCTTGTCGTCTCCGCCACGGGGTTAAACAGGGTGGCGCCAGGGATGATAGCAAGCCAGAGGGCGATTCAGCCTTCCTCATTCCTAGACACACACACACGCACACACACACACACCACACACACACAAACACGAAGACACAGTACTATATATCAGAAAATATAAATTAACTCTCATTTTCACCACTTTTTTTTGGACCCAGCAACTTTTTAATGAACACACATATCCTTATAGCTTCAATAAATGACACCACACATACACACACACACACATACCACACACACGCTTCCACTCCAGCACCCCCACTTTAATCAGTTCTCCAAATGTTGTTTCCTTCCCTGCGGTGCTGAGCCGGTTTTTCTATTTATGGAGGGGTGTTGAGCTGATGTGAGGTGATCGGAAAGCTCCTCACTTCCATTGTGGTTTTTCTTGAGGTGTGTGTATGTGTGTGTTTACAAGCACGTGTGTATCCATGTGTCTGCACATATGAGTGCATACGTGCATAAGTGCTTGTTTTCAGGTCCAAGGTGTATGCTGGTAAATACCTGTGTGTGTATGTGCAGAGTTGTGTGTGTGTGTGTGTGTGTAAGTGTACGTGCATTGTGGTTGATGATGGGGATATAAACAGGAGCCACAGAAGTGAGTGCGTGTGTGTGTGTGTGTGTGTAAGCGTACGTGCATTGTGGTTGATGATGGGGATATAAACAGGAGCCGGCTCACAGAGAGCAGATGTGCCATCAATAATGACTAAATGGAGATGCAGGGAAGCATCCATGGCCAGACTAATCAACGCCTTGTACTGCACAACTTTCCTGGCAAAAGGCTGCGCACGCATGCATGCGTGTGTGTGTATGTGAATGAGAGAGAGAGAGAGAGAGAGAGAGAGAGAGAGAGAGAGAGAGAGAGAGAGAGAGTTGGTAGAAATTTGCTACTGCAGGTTTACAACTATTAAACAAGCACATACACTTGTGCAAACAACTGGATGACACACACACACAATCACAAACACAATCTTACATCTGGGAGGCTCTTTGGTCGATTGCTAGACACACTAAAACAGGCAATAAACTCCAAATAAAATCAAATTTGATGTGTTCTCCCAAACAGAAAAGTGAGTTTCTGACCAAAAAACAACCACCACCTTGTGTTTATTTGCTGCAGTGTGTGATGGTTTGTCAGCAGAACCTGTTGAAATTTTACCTCACACCACACTGTCACAGGTCAACATTCTGTGGATTTGTTTGTCATTATTGTTCTGAGGTACTCAGTTGCTGTTTCCTAATTCAACACCAATACTTTCTACTTCAAACTGGATTTTTAGCATGACGTGTGTCTTCGAGGTCTTCACGAGTCCATTTGATTCCTCAGAACCGAGACAGAACTCAAGGCCTGGAGCAGAGAGTTCAAGTTCAAGGTTCTTTATTTGTCACACACACACATCATACACATTGTGTTAATGGCAGTGAAATGTTTTCTGTTGTGACTTGGTCCACTGTGCAAAAATATACAAAGCTAAGGATAAAAAATAGGATAAAGGATAAAACATGCAAAGCTAAGGATAAAATATACAAAGGTAAAGTACAAAATATACAAATAACAGTACAAAGTTAAAAATGGAAATGGTAAAAAAAAAAAAAAAAAAACNAAAAAAAAAAAAAAAAAAAGATCATGTACATATATGTGTCTGTTCAGAGTGTGGAGTGGTCCTGTTTGATCATGTCTGTATATTACGTGTTGTTATGTATTTTATCCAGTAGTTTCCCTGATTGGAGCCGTGTGAAGAGACCATGGCTGGGGTGAAATCTGTCTTTCACAATGTTTTTGGCCCTGGTCCTCCATTGCTTGTTGTAGATGTCTGTGATGCTGGGGAAAGAGTTCCTGCTGTCTTTCTGTACCATCCTCATCACTCCAGATAGCGCCTTGCGATCCTGGGCCGTGGTGTTGCCAAACCAAGCCATGATGCTCCCTATCAGCAGGATAGGGAGCATCATGAGACAGGTCCAAATTATATTCATTTTAGCCAGGTCGGGTCCTGTGATATCGCTTTGGGTCTCAAGTCGTGTTTCAATATTTGATACCCGAGTGGACGCGATGGTACTTCCTATCACCTCTGATCTGTGTCGTAATCACTGCAGCAGAAAATGGACTTTTTGAGATGACAGGAAACGTGTGAATTGAATTGTAGGAGAAACGGAGGGGAAACAAATGAAAAAAAAAAAAATGGTGCTGCATCATACTGCTGCCGCTGTTTGTGCTCTCACTCTGTTTGGGTCTGTTCCGGTCAGCCACATGTGGGACTGTGTCTGACTTCCTCGGGTCTCTTCTGGGTCTCATTTTGTGCATGCAGGTTGGGATTTTTTGTTTTGTTTTTTTTTGTTTTTTGTTTTTTCTTTGGGTAGGTATCCTGACAGAAGTACAGTGTTTTCATGATACACACACACACACACACCCGCACACAAGAGGAGGTTGCACTTAAATTTATGTCAGTAGATAGAGGAAATGCACACACACACACACACACACACACACACACACACACACACACACACACACACACACACATTCATTCATTTCTACCTAACTTCAATATCTAAATATATGGATTTTCAGCACTTTCTCTCTTTCAGCCAAAGGAACACGGTGTTCAGAACACTGCAACGTAAATCAGACTAGCAAGGAAAATACTAATTAAAGGTAAACAAAGTTGCAGGCATCACAAATAATGAATGTGTTCACAGGTTACAAAGTGCCAAAAAGGAGGTGGTGGGGCAGGGAATGGTGGGGTATATGCTATGGATAAAGAGGNTACAAAGTGCCAAAAAGGAGGTGGTGGGGCAGGGAATGGTGGGGTATATGCTATGGATAAAGAGGAAAAGAAAGATGCAGGCAGGAGAAGACCTAGATAGAGAAGACAAAGAAACAGAGAGAGAAAGAGAAATAAATATATACTAAAGGAAACTGGAAAACAGGAAGAAAGTGAGAGTAAGGAAAAGTAGAGATTCAACACAAGTAGAAACTAATCGAATAAGCAAAGGGAAGAGAAAATGATGGAGAGAGAAGCGACAGCCAGAGAGAAGAAGATGAAGACTGAGAGGTATTTTGGGAGGTGTGAGAAGAGAGAACACATTATCCCAGGGGCTCTGCGTCTTTCCAGTCCTTTAATGTCTTTAATTAAAACCAACAGTATTATCTCCGAGCTCCCTTTGAGTGCCATTTGCAAAGCAACCCTCATCTACACAGCCAGCTAAAGCAGCAGAGAGGAGAGCGAGGTAAAATGGTGATGATGGAAAGAAACAGTGAGAGGGGCAGATGGGGTGAGGAGANGAGAGCGAGGTAAAATGGTGATGATGGAAAGAAACAGTGAGAGGGGCAGATGGGGTGAGGAGAGCTGTTGAGGGTGAAGGAATGCTGGGGGGCTGGGGCAGACAGAGGGACATGGGCTGAGGATGATGGAGTGGGAAGAATGGACAGACGGAGGAACGAGGATGGATTGGGGATTTGTGAGCTTTCAACTTCAAAAGGCCAAAGCTGGAGAGGAGACAGGCTGCTTGGAGAAAGCGTTCCGGAGCTAAATGTGTGGGGTGACTGATACTATGCCGGCAGCTTGTTTAATCAATCTGACTTTCTGGTCCCTGATCTCTCACATGGCTCTGCAACAGAAACGTGGTGGGGGTGGCACCCATATATTGGTTGAAGAAGAGAGACACTGTAGGGCAAAGGGTCGATGAATAACTTTGAGGCAGAAAGTGTACCAAAGATGAAAAGATACTGGATTTGGATTGGGCCAAAAGATACATTTTCCCCCTGACATGCATTTGATAAATTCACTTTTCATTTAAAGGGGACATATTATGCAGATTTCCATCTTCACATTTTCATTTAGGGGTCTATTTTTGAAACCTTTGCTTTAATGTGCAACAACACATTGATCCATTTCTACTCTCCCTTGCTGCAGACAAACTGGATGAAAACAGGCTGTTTAGGTGGTATCTCTTTAAGGCCTCCCTCCTGAAAAGCCTTCTCTGTTCTGATTGGCCAACTGTATCAGGCTGAGCAGCAACTTCATTTAATTTTTTTTTTTTTTGTTTTGGACTCGGGCTCTTAATTGCATGAAAACAATGAAAAACATATGTAACCTGTTAGATAAAGACAGTCTGTCCCTCTGATGACTGAGGACGCAGCCATCATCTTTTGCAAAGTTCCATCACCCTGCAAATAATAATAAATTTGAGAAACAAGATTACATGCAAACTTAAATCTGGTGTAAAATGGCCCAACAAGCAATATCTTGTCAGAAACTTGATTTTTATATAGCACGGTAAAAATAAAACTTCAGCAAATAAAAATATTCTGATCTGATATGAGAGTAGAAAATATTTAATTTCATGTTTTATTTAAACAGCTTTTGCAACAACATGTTCAAAATCAAAATGTATACTGAACTCAGGGGTGGCGTAAGGAAGTTGAGAATTTATAACTAAAAAGTCAAGAGATGCAACTGTAAGGAGTCAGAAACAATATGTAACTCACAATACAAATGTCATTTGTTAAAACAGAAATAGAGGAAGTAAAATATTTTTTAAAAGTGATCCTGTAGTAGTGGCTGAAATAAAGGAGTCTATTTTTGGGTATACTCGAAGTTTTTAAAGGATTTTCAACAAATATCGTCCGTTAACTGCTGAAAGTGTTCCAGGTTATCTTTAAGAGACCACAGCTTCCACTGGAAATGTATCGGATCAACCCCAGCCTGCAATCAGGTGCCATGAGGCAACCTCTGCCGTAAGAACAAAATACAATGTAAAAAACACGAGCAATTTATAAACTAAAGTAAGGTTTTAGGATTTTCAAATGCAAGATGACTGAAACAAACAAACTTTGAACTTGGCAGGTTAGTGAAGTGTGCAGTGATGGTGGCAAAGTTCTAGTGAAAGCTTCAACAATAATCCATCATACTGAGGAACCATTTCACCTGAAGGCAAGAACAGTAAAGTTCACGATAGGATCTATTTGAGCTCCAATGGGACAAACCTGGCTGAGATTTGAAAGAGTAGAGCTGCAGCCTGAGGAGGAGACAGGGCCCTGAGTGGGGTTTAGGTTCGGGTTCCTTCGTGTTTTGTGCCAAAGACCAAAATAGAAGTGCAATGTGGTATTGGCCAGAAAGCAGAGGGTGGGTCCGGGGAGATTAATGTAGTCATAGAGGAAGTGGCTATAGTTCTGCTAGTATTGGTCTGGGAAATGGCTGTTTGATATGATTTGTTTTGGAAAGGAAGTCAGAGGAAATGGATGGATGATAGAGGAAGTTACAGTACAACAGAAAGCATTAGCAGCAGAAAGAAACTAAACAGGTTTCTAGTCCTTTTCGTGAGGCGGTGCCACATATTGGGCACAGAGAATGCCACTAACCCCAGGGTTTAACAACGTAATTGTCTGTTTAATCACCAATTACTCACAGTGGGCAGCAGCATTAAATCGTTTCCTTCGGGGAGTGAAAATCAAGCGGCACTTACAAGCTTTTCAATCAAACCAGTTTCCGTGTCAGAAAGCTTGTGGGGGTATTCAGAGCAGCCTGTCCTGCAAAGGTGTTGTGAGTAATTTTTCCACTTCAAAATCAGATATTCTCATTATTTTGGCCTGATTAGGAAGTAATCAGAGTTTTGCAAGCCTAGGGGTCAGAAAAAGAAAAACCTGCAGCTCTTGCAATGCTTTTCAAATAGCATTTAACTTCATTTTGTAGTTTCACATGTATTTTTGACCTTTATGTTCTTTATCCTTTGAGTATGTGAATGTATGACAGCTGCAGAGTAGTTAAACTCGGTGTACTGTGAATAACTAAGTAACAGCACTGGCAGAGTGTGTAAAATGTAAATTTAGAAGAGTTGTGGATGAAGTCATTGACAAAACTTTTGTTTTAAATGCTGGAACATTGGGGAAATAGACAGGTGCTTTTTGAGGGGAAGAAACTATAAGCAGATGAATATTCTTCCTTTTAGAGAGCCCTACAGTCTCGTATCCCCAGATATTTCTCCAAGTCTTCCTATTGTACTTGGACTCAGTTATAATTTGTTTAAACCTTAATTCAACTAGTTCTTTTTGCCCTATGTTTTTTTTAATTTTCTTACGTAGCATTTCCTTCTTCGTTGTACATCTTCACTTTAGACTCATTTTATGTAAGCTATGTGGCTTTGATTTGTTTATTGTATGCTTCAGTTTTGGGGACGTTATTGTTCTGTTGCATTTGAAACAGTTTCTTTAGATAAAAGTTACATCATTAACTAATTGTATAAATTAGTGGTGTGGACTTGAGTGCGACATGCATGATATAGACTCAACTTGGACTCGACCTGATTTGACATAATCTAAAAAAACTTGCCACTCAACTTTGACAGTGACTTGTGATTTGGTTCTTTTGACCAACAGTATGTACCTTCCCAAATCAACGACATAATAAACTTCTAAGTTGAGACTAATAAGGTTGTAATAGTTAGCATGCCAGTGCTTAGTTAATGTTAGTTACAGCTAGCTAGCCAATTAACCCTTAAATGCATAGGACAGGTCTTTAACGACCTGGGACCACGTTACTCACCTCTAATTCATTCTTTTTTTTTTTTTTTTNTTTTTTTTTTTTTTCAATTAAGCCCTCAACCCCCTGGAATTTTCCTCAAATTCTTTGTTTTTAACAGTTTTATGGTTTCAAGTTGTCAAAATTGGTGAAAATAATTGTTTTTCTAATGTTTTTCCCTAAAAAGTGTATATGTCGTGGCAGACCCGATGTATGTAATCGTGTCACTTTTTTTCCCCTGGTATACAGGCAGCAGGTAATAGTGATGTTTTCAACTTAGGTGGCGCTGTAGTATCACTGATATGATGAACAAATGCTGAAACTAGGAGGAAGAAGGGGCTGTTGATGCTAATTATGCTGCTAGCTTACTGCTACAGAAAGATGCTGCAGCGCCGTGTTAAGAGCAGCGCTCGCTGTAACGCACCGGCTTTGCTGACTGAATCTATAAGTCATTGTAAAAATATAATATAGATTTTTTTTTTTTTTTTTTNTTTTTTTTTTTTTTTTGTGGGTTTGTTATCATTCTTAAAATGTTCTAAAAAGTTTACAAGCAGAAATATTTCACTTTGTAGCTCAATTTGTGTTGCGCAAGTTACGGATCTTTAATGACCGATGTATGTAGGAATGGATGGAAAACGACTCATGCATTTAAGGGTTAAGTCACTTTTCTGCCTAAAGCAAAATGCCACCCTAAACACATCTGAGGGATCTACATTATTGACATATTAAGCAATGTTGTTACCAATTTGATACTTTATAGCAAGAATTCTTATGCAGGACGATGTCACCATTTGATGTGACATCAAATGGTGACATCAATGATATTGCACTACTGGAGTTTCAACGGCCATTACCAGGAGTAGTAACCATAAATCATTAAGTTTGTCGTTACCTTCTAAAAACAAAAGAGCAAGGACTTTTTTCATGACTTCCTGTTTTGCAGAGACATTTACCAATCAGAGAGCAAACAATTACTCTAGCATTAAATTTGAAATAGAGCATATTGTGATAAGTTTAAAACTTGAAACGTAAGATTTAGGACTTGTGACTTGGCATTGTCAGTTTTTGAGCTGTGACTTGCTTTGTGAGTTACCTTTCATGACTTGGACATGAGCGCTGAAATCTGAGACTTACTTGTGACTGGCAAAACTATGACTTGGTCTCACATCTGGTATAAACCATAAATGTAAAATGAAGCCTGGACCTGGAGTTGGGAACATAAGATTTATTTATTTATTTTTTTTTAGTTTCTTTGAGCACGCAAGGGATTGAAAGGGAAAGGGGGAGGTGAAGAACCTACGGAATGAGAATTGAGCACAATGAACAAAATTGGAGGAAAAAAAAAAAACATTGTCCAACCACCAGAACAGTACATGATCTCAGAGTTTGCAGGTTACCCAACACGAAGCCATTTCTCAGAGGGATGACATTTTACAGGGCCTAGAGGAAGGTAATCACTTGTTTCCGGTGCTTTTCTCATTTATTCGATCTCCAGGCATACACACACACACACACACATGCACTCTCACCCTAATCTAAGCAGCATGACCCACCCTTAGGCCCAGGTAAAACATAATTTTCGAACGAGTTTCCTTTTAACCTGTATGCCACTTTATTAGATGTTAGATTATAAGTCTGACCTTCCGCTTCACCCTTGGTTGGTTCTGACTGATGGAAGGAACAGTCTCCATTCTGTTCAATCTGATGTTTTTTTTCCACTTGGGAAGCTGATTTTGTCTGAGCACATTCCATTTGTGGCTGGTATCTTTAAAATATCTGGCTAGTGAATTATCTTGTGATTACATGAAGTTGAAAATGAAATTCATTTTGTTCTTTATTGTCCTATTTATCACATCCCAAGAACTAGCCTATTTAATAATAAGAGCCATGATGAATGTAATTATTTTTTGATGGATGATATAATCTAAAAAGTCTATGTGAAAGAAATATTTTTTCATTTGCCAATTATGTGGAGAAAGCATGGGACTTGAGAAAACATGCACTATACCAGTGAAGACTGTTTGCAATAAGTTTGTTTATGGAAATGGAAATGTTATGTTTATATGATGGTGTCTTGTAACCCCATGTGGGGTGGACCACACAGGTAAGACACACAAATAAAGATTTCTAAAAATAAATTAAAAAAAATAAAAATAAAAATAAAGAATTTTAGCAGTAAAAGTACTCCTCACAGTGAGTACTTTTACTGCTTTGAACACTAAAGCACAGTGCGAGTCTAGGAATTTTTGCTGAACAGCGACCACCGTGGCAAAAAGTGGCAATTAGGAGGTAATGGTACACCGAATTTGCATAAAGATTCGCTTGAGTCAGTTGCTTTGATGACATCATCATTAGCGGACCTAACTGACAGGACCAAAATAGAGAAAACAACAAACCTGTCTTCTAATGAGGTGCAGTGGATACATCCCACAAACCTCTCCTCTCCTCTCCTCTCATCAGGAAGTGTAGGGAGAGTAAATGTCATATGTGACATCATATCAGAATTCCATGTTGTGTGAATCTGACCTACAGCAGTCCCAAAAAGAAGACATTCCAGAATGCTATATAATGTAATGTGAATATTGTCTTGCCTCATTTGAAACACTGATTATTGAATTGTAAGTATGTAATTATTTCTTTAATAATAAAGTTATGTTGACAGTGGTTTTTAACCAAACTAGAAATAATGATTATGAAACTTGTGCTTATTTCATTTAAATTTGAATAGGAGGGGACACAGTGTTGTCACGCTGGAGCATAAATAAAATGCTGCGTTCGTTGTACCTTGGAACTGAGAAGCTGTAATACAGGATTCTGACATTTATAACCACCGTGCGTTTCAGCTAAACAAAATGGGAGACAACATGGACGCCTCACTGAAGACATTTGTTTTGTTTGCTTTGTCGGATAAAAAGAATGTTTTAACATTTAAGAGCTATTTACCTTTTCAAAACAGCTACTGCATAGCCAGTGTGATATGTTTAAGCTGTTACTGCTTATTGATTTAACAAAAATGCTTCTAAACCTTCATTTCTAAATAGAGAAATACTGTAGCTGTTTATTGAAATGATGTCAAGACTGACATCATTTCAATAAACAAGGAGGTGTTGAGGAACCTTATCCAACTCTTTGAGTCGGTATTCCGAATTTAGAGGGTGTTTTCTTTGACTTTTCCCAGTCAAAGGTCAGAAATTCCTTCATTTTTTTTCCTGGGAGAGCATCTGGAGGAGATAAGTTTGGTTCACAGAGGAGTGGAGGATGGAGGAGAGGTTGGAAGGGAACATTTCTGGAGTTTTGAGACAAAACCCTGAATTTGCAGAAATTTCCCTAAGATTTCTTGAGTCAGTCGCGTTGATGACATCATCATTGCGATGATGCAGGACCATGCAGTAAACAACAAATGTCTCCTAAATAGTTTGTTTTAATTCTTGTTTAGTTGTTATGATGAATCTATTGAAATATTTCAGTCTGAGATGAGTAAACAGATTATCACACCTTGTGTATTATGAATGAAGGACTTAATACTGCGTCCATTGTGTCCTGATACTTTTTTTTAAGTAAAAGGATTTGAGTACTTCTTCTATTGCTAGTGAATGATACGATATGGCAGCAATATACAAAAATAAAAACAATTTTTTGTTCAGTTATGATGTGAGGGCCCTTATCAGCTCTTAGATTCATGATGTTATTTTATTTGTATTCAGCCCTCTGTTATATATTCTCTCTCTCTCTCTCTCTCTCTCTGGTGTCTAGTTTCATTCTGCAGCGTGTTCCCAGAATGATTGAAAGGTTTGTGCTCAACCAACTGCTGCAGAGGTGCAGCTTTTAATAAACAGAAAAATCCTGCAGGGAAGGTAAGCACTTGCCCATTTCTAATTCAACTTCTTCTCTGAAAAGTTTTAAAAAGTGTGACGTCTCACTCTCTGGGAGTTTTTCAAGAAGTCCCCAAACGGTTTTTCCTTAACTTATACCTGAGGTCACTTACCTTTAGAGAAATGAGAGTGTGTATTCTTCCTCTCTGCTTCATTCTGTGCTCCTGCATCTTCATCCTCCTGTCATCATCATCCTCTTCTTGTTTTTGTCATCAATAACGAGCCAATACCTTTCGCCTTCACTCTGAAAATTATGGGTAATGAGACTGTTCATTAATAGAAACAAATCACTACAGAATGCATTTCAAATTACACTATTAAATTACTGTGTACTTCTGACCACAAAGTAGTGACTTCATTTATAAACTTCAGTTAACACTCGAATGAGGTTAAAATAAATATAATTTCACCCGGTTCTGATTTACATTGGTGTTGATAGCTGATCTCCATAGGGACTGGAGACACTTTGCCCATACTCATTGCTTTTTATTCATTTCATGTCATTAACTGTCCTTCCTGGTATTTTCATCCTTCAGTGTAAATGACTGTTCTCATCTCTCCACTTGTCCTTGCGTCGCTCCTGTTAATAAAAAAAAAAGAGCCTTGAGCACATGCATACGAGATTGATTCTCTTGCATTCAAAAGCAGAAAAACAGAAAGGAAAAAAAAAATCAAGCAAAGTAAGCATTCTGAGATGATTTTGATAGCGAGACCATCTGCTTTCTTGAGCAAAGAATGTGTTTCATTATTTTAGTCAATTCACATATTTAATTTGTCAGTTTTTTTGAGCACAGATGTAATAATGTGACTGTTTTTTGCCTCCAGTTTGCTAATATTGCTGCAGGATGCTGTTTTTCCCAACTAAATGCTCTTGAATGCATGACACGTCGTATTTACTACTTCAGAGGTCTCAGCTAGGAGCTTACCAGAAGGACTTGAAGGCAGCATTAAACCAGGCAACATGAAAGAGATCAACTCTGTGAAAAAAAACTACTACAAAACTATGAAAAAACAAACAACATTTTCCTTGGCACAGCACTTTTCACTTTCTCCATGTGTTGGAAATGTACCATCATTCTGCCATATCCTACTGTCTGACCAAAGTGAATAAACTTAAAAATAATTGTATAGGAATAACTTCCCTTGTAATTAAAATGCAATCAGCATCCATCCACCTTTTCTTGGTTAAAACTGAACTTTGAAGGATTAACTCACAGTGATCCATATTAGCCTTCTGCCAAAGCTATTGGAGCTGGCAAAGAAAACTTTACACAGCTCCAAGAAAATACAGAAAATGTCCATCAAATCGCTCCATATTTCTCCAGTGAAAGAGGAAGCGTGATACAGCTTGGCTACAAAACACTGAGATCCTGCTGCACAAGCTGTTTGATGAGCTGTGATGGATATGCTATGCTTGTTTTTGGTGAAGAAACAGTTGAGATGCAACTACAAGGCCAAACTCGTGTGCTTGGATTTTCTGACTTTGGTGAGAATTTTGCGTTGGGTGACGATATCAACTGAATTTTCATTTCAGGGTAAGCTGCCTATTCTTATGAAAATGGGGATTATTCTCAAAGTGTTTTGGTGTCCGTTGATCACTTCTTATGTATTTCCCGTCCTAAAAAAAAAAAGAAAAAAAAAAAAAAANAAAAAAAAAAAAAAAGAAAACCATAACCGGGGTTACCTCAGCAGGGACTCCTTACAGTGACTGACAGGCACCTCTTAACCTTTGTTCCACTGTGTTTAGAGATGGAAGGATTATTTAGCAGCAGGCCTCCCTCCCCCAACCTTTTTTTTTTTTTTTAAAGAGTACCATGCTCTTATCCATCAAACCCCCCTTCCCCAACCTTCTCCTCTACTACAAAAACATACCAATCTATATCCACACATCAAATATACCAACTGTGTGTGGGTGCATGCATGCATAGATATGGTGTGTGTGTGTGTGTGTATGTGCATGACCTGCCTGCTTATAGCCCCAAGAATGAGGTGAGCATAAGAGGCAAGTGGGAGTGCTGCATATAAAATTCATGGGTTGGTTGTAGGGAAAATAATAAGGGAGAAAGCTCTTGCAGACCTGCTTCCAGCTCTTCTAATGCAGCTAAACAGATTGTGTGTGTATTTTTGTGTGTCTGCATTTAAGCGTTTGTGTGTGTTCGCATGTAGATTTGCCGGTGTGGGTGTGAATGCAGGGTTTGCTCGGCTCCAGCAGAGGATCAGAAGTAAATAACTCAGTGGGTGTCCAGGCTGGCTGGTTGTCAGGATGAGTTGATTTATTTCAAACTCGGGAGTGACAGAGGGAGAGATGGGTGGGCGGAGGGATGGAGGGAGAGATCCAAGTACAGTATGGAGAGATGGCAGGTTCGGAGGGATGGATGGTGGTAGGAAAGAGGTGAAGGCAGAAAGAGAGGAGAGATGATTGAAAAGTCAAGGCCAGAGGAACGACCCAGTCCAATCTCAATACAAGGCAAGACCATGAATACGAAGAGATGGATGAAGAGATGACGTGTCTGTCTCTCTCTGTGTGTGTGTGTGTGTGTGTGTGTGTGTGTGAGTGTGAGAGAGAGANCGTGTCTGTCTCTCTCTGTGTGTGTGTGTGTGTGTGTGTGTGTGTGTGAGTGTGAGAGAGAGAGGAGGAATGTTTTCTGTTAAGTCTTTAACAAGCGTGTTTACACATTCAAATCTGCAGCTAACCAGCTAAATAGAATAGAAGTGGGAGTTCACAACCTTGCTCAAGGGCACATCAGTACTAATTTATGATGTAGAAGAGAGACTGTCTTCTCTTCTTCCGCAATAGATCATTTAAACTGGTTTTGGGGTACAAACCAGTAATTTTCCGGTCACAAGTTCAATTCTTGAATGTTTAAACCACTGCTGCACCCACTGCGAGACATGAATTATTGGTTTAATTATTTAAGGCTCCACCAAGCTTTGCTGACTTAAGATTTTGAGGGAGATGTAAAAGAAAATAACAATCCATTTCCTTCCATTAAGTGTATGAGAATGTATATATTTACTTATGAGCACAAGGAGGGTGTGTAAATAACTGTAGTGTACCCTGCATCAACGTGATCAAGATAGATTCCCGTACATGTATTACTTCGTATATAAAGTGATAAAGAGTGATTCTGTTTACAGCTTTGTTACAGCAGCAGGAATTCATTAACTTGGTTTCAACTACAGGGCCAAACGGGCTCGGAGCCAGAGCTTACTCATTATTTATGTCACACAAAATCCACCCAAAAATGCATTTATGTGGCCTCTTTTTTTGCATTGCATTGCCAAAAGAAATTATCTGCCAGCTGTATCATGGTTTTAGATATCCGTATTGTGCTTCATTAGTTTTGGGTTTATTCAAAAAGGGTCAAGCATGCATAATAATAAAAATAATAATACCCATATATTCTTATGTCAAATGTAACTTGTTGTTCCATGATTCTCTCGCCAAAACAACCTAAATTCTTAAAAAGTGGAAAATCCTGAGAAAATCCTCAGGCCTGACTTATTCCATCCACCAAGAGCTTATGGCAGCACCCACGTCTGCTTGTTTGTTTGTTTTTCTACAGGATTACTCAAAAGGTTATTTACTGATTTTGATGACACTTGGAGGAAGTTTGGGGAAAGGTCTAGGGAAGAATCCTTTAAAACATAGTATGGATCTGGGTCCAGGGACAGATCCAGGAATTTTTAAATTGATTTGTTAACATTGTGAGGTCAGCCATTTTTTGATATTTTTATCAGTCTTCAAAAGTAACACACCAATCTCAGTGAAAAAGCAAATCTGGCATATTCCCATAATCCCCATAATCCCATGATAGATGCAATTGGTGCGCTTTGATCCAGATCTTGGGCTAGAAACATGCAAAGACCCTTAAAGTGTACCTAAGATGATGGCTAATAACCTGTAAATCTTCAGTAGTTAAAGAAATAGTTTTAGAAAAATATATATTGTTTCTTTGTTTTATAGCATAGTATGAGAACAAGACAGCGTCAGCATGTTCGGCCTTGGTGGAGGTTTTCGCTCTGAAACTGAGTAATTTCTGGCAAACTGAATTGAAACTAAATATCCTCACAGAGGTGACTGGAAAAATTTTAGGATTGGGAACGTAATATTAGCCACTAACAGGAAACAAAAGCAAAATGCAAAGGTTTCTAGGTAGTTTATGGATAAGAGATGATAATTGATGTCCAATAAGTAGCAGCTCCTTACACTTGGACATCTGAACCTAAGAAAATGAAGTTATACTAATTTGGTCTCTACATGATGCTCATATTTCCTCTCATGACCTCACTTTATATCAGCACCACAGAGTTAATTTATATCAGAGCATGGGTAAGTCCCATCATGCTTTGCTAAAGTTACATGCTAGAATAAGATGCGTTTTGGCTCCTCTCCCTGCCAGAACCTTTTATCTTGTGGGATGAGAGGTTATGATCCAATTACCAACGTTTGTGAGCCCATATGAGTTTTCTTTACAAGGACTAGTTCACTTGTAATTGGGCAGTGATAAACTAAACCTGAATACAGAATGAAACAGAAGAAGAACACAGACAGATGGAAGACAGACAGACAGACAGACAGCATCATAAACTTGCCTCCCAGCATCTTGTCAGGGCAGTTACATAAAGCTGTCAACAGATGGCAGGCTGTAGCTGGTTCATTTGGAAGCAGCCGCTTGTCTTTACACACACACACACACACACGTGCACACGCACACACAAGCACGCGTACACGCAGCAGGGGCTAGCAGAATACAACAGGAGTCTTCAGAGGACAGAAGGTTTCCACTGCTCTTCTGTGATTAATGTGCTGATTGAGGCTGGAGCCAAAATGGAGGGTGGTCCGGTTTGCAGCTTGTTAATGAGGTGATAATGGAGAGGTGGGTGGCTGGGTCTGCCACCCAGCAAAATGGAGGAGAAGCGGCGACAGGGGAGGCTGTAGAGGCAGGCACATCAGCCATGTGTTGTTTCTCTGCGAAATGTTTTGAAATGTGAAAGTGAGCAGCAGAGGAAGAGGAGCAGATGGGGAGGGGACGTGATGGGCTACTTAAAACGATTTCCAGCATTGAAATAGGGGTTATTTGGTTTGCCTGGAAGAACACTTGTGCTCTACTCTCGCTGTGAGAGCATTACGGTGTAAATTTTGCAGCTGGAATAGGCAGTTTGTAACTTTGACTGTGAGATGAAGAGATGTTCTGACTGTGACTGCTGGAATATGCAGGATTGTTGAGAGGCCAAAGAGTCGCTCTATCACAGTAAGTGAGCTGTACTACAAATCTATGTTATGTTAAAGCTCCAATCCTCAATTTTTGATCCAGTGGTTTTCAGTACTGGTCCTGTGGCCCACAGCACCGCATATTTTCCATCTCTTCTGATCTGATTACCGTACATACTCGAGTATAAGCCGACCCCCTGATTTTGACCTGCAAATTTAGATTTTTAAAGAAACCCGTATATAAGCTGACCTCCTGATGTTGTTCCATCAACTTATTTGTTTAGCAAATTACCTGTTTTTCGGTATTGTCAGTATTCCTGTGATTTTCTGAAAATAATCCACGTACCGGTACCGGTAAACAGCTGATTACCATAACTGACATTACCTGACATTAACTTTTCTGGACTCCTCTTTCTTGTCTGAATCACCAAACAGTTCATTCCAGTCCTGCTCTGTGTAACGTGTCTTGAAACCAGCCTCANGTCTGAATCACCAAACAGTTCATTCCAGTCCTGCTCTGTGTAACGTGTCTTGAAACCAGCCTCATAGGATGCTCTTCTCCTCATCTGAGTCTGTGTAGTTTCCATTCTGTTGTATTTTATCTCAAGCTTCTTGCTAATAAAGCACAAAAGATGATGAACGAGACTACCAAATAACGGTACCATACCAGCATATGAACCAGCACTTTTATAAGGTCGTCTCTGATTGGCCCATTCTTTTGTCTTTGACCAATCACAACAGCGCTTNTTTTATAAGGTCGTCTCTGATTGGCCCATTCTTTTGTCTTTGACCAATCACAACAGCGCTTACTGGACACCGCAAAATGTGCTGGATAAGATGTTTAGTCGGGAAATATCTCATTCTAAGGTATAATTTAAACTATTTCCCATGGGTAGTGGTAATGGGTCGTATTTCCACCCCTGGAAATTCATTCTCTGGGATCAAATTTGAATTTCTCATGTATAAGCCGACCCCCCAATTCGCTTTGTGAAATTTAGTAATAAAAACTTTGTTAATACTCGAGTACATATGATAGCTACAGGAGGAATATTTAGCCAATCAAAATGTGGGAGACATCAAATCCTGATCAAGTCAACGCCTTAATCCTCAATGTAAATTTAAAATACATTCATGTATAATTGTATTAACTAATGAATAAAAATTAATATAACTGCTTTACTGATAAACAAACTTATAGGACCATACTGGTGGTTTTGCATGTTTGAGCACAATGAATACTACCTGCATACATGTTACTGCCAATAATTAAAAAAAAAAAAAAAAAAAAATATCTATCTATATATAGATAGATATATATTAAACAGCATGTTGTTTTCTGTGATGGATTACTTATCAAGCATGTTTCAAGTCTCTAGAAGTTTATTTTTATAGCGAACTAGAATGAATTGAAACCCAATGGCAGTCTGGAAGGTCAGAAAAACAATTTCAGAATGTGCTGCGGCAGTAGTATGCTTTGGAAAATGATTGACAGTAATGTAACATGTATGCGGATTGTATTTATTGGGCTCAGACATGCAAAATCATTGGAACAGTCCTTTAAACAAAGCTCAGAAAGCATTAATAACATATTTAGTTGTTGTGTGGTGTTATGTGTTAGTGTATTTAAAGACCTACAGTACCCTTAAAGAACCATACTGGCCATTTTGCATGTTTGAGCCTAATATAT
Source organism: Lucifuga dentata (assembly GCA_014773175.1). Taxonomy (NCBI): domain Eukaryota; kingdom Metazoa; phylum Chordata; class Actinopteri; order Ophidiiformes; family Bythitidae; genus Lucifuga; species Lucifuga dentata. The sequence continues at coordinate 35,849 of VXCM01001281.1, forward strand.
TCAATTGTCATACACATAAGGTTACTGACAATCATTTCCCAAAGCNGAGTTAAAAAAAAAAAAAAAGTTCTCCCTTCCAGACCGCCATTGGTTTCAGTTCATTCTGGTACGCTATTATAATCAATTTGTTGATACTTAAAACGTTCTTGGGATAGGTAATCCATCATCAGGAACAGCATGTGTATTCAAGTTTTTTTCAAAGTCGTAATTTTAGCGTTTAAATGCAATAAAAAGCGAGGAGTGGTCTGAAAATGCTTTCTAGTGCATTCAAGTGCTGTAGTGAAGAACTGACAACAGGAAGCATTTTGCAGTATGGTCCTTTATTAAGGAGGGACACAATGTTTGTGGTAGTTCCTGCTTTCTTATTCATCAAATTTCCTGTTCTGAGTATAAACCATTCAGCTCTTTTTATGACTTACTCAGGAAAATCATGAACAATGATACTGACATCTGAGAGGCATGGGGGCTGAACATAACAAAAGTGATGTGGTGGGAGGTTTGGAGGGTTCAAAAAGTGTCTGTAGAGCCATTCAACTCAATTTCCTCCACAAAGTTCATATACCTTTGAGTCAGCGCAGTAGTGCTCTCTGTTATATAGATTAAAAGTCTGGTCCTCTTTTAAAACCCAAAACCTTTGGGAATAAGTCTTGCTAGAATTGGTTATGGCTTTTGATACTGATATTGTCTTTGTTGATAAGTCTGCAAACTAATAAATATATGTAGTGTTACTAGGTCATAATAGTAGTGATTTACATTCACACTAAGAAGCTCCAGGGTTTGAATCTGACTGGGACCTCTGTGAGTGTTTGTGTGGGTTTTTTGTGTCCTTTGCTGCTCGCCCAATGACTGCACGACCCTGCGAATGAAAAGCAGATATAGAAACTGGATAGATGATAGGGATGTTGTAAATTCAAACATTTCCATTGTGTGCAAATAAATATATCTTCATACAGCTTATGAATAAGACAACCTCCTTAGCTGGCTGGAGCATGTATGTCTTATTTTATTTGACGTACAAATCACACTTAGACAAAGTATTCTTTAAGATATGGGATCCTTTTTTTTAAAAAAATCAAACATTGGATAGGTAGTTTTTCTACTCTAATTAGCATCTTTTTCTAATATTTTTGTATACCTTTTTGCCTGATGCTATCTTTGAAGCCCTCCCTAGTTTTTCTGCCACCACAGCCAAGAACATACAAGATGTAACGTAGCATCTGTTTGAGAGCTGAAAGACTTTTATGTTTGTTTCCTATCCATTTTAATGAACATTAATAAATGTATACAGTATGTAAAAAAAGAAAAAAAGAAAGATTTGTCAAATAATGAGTGGTTGCAGTTTCCAGCAGCCGGTTCCAGTTCTGTATTGTTTTGTGATGGGTGAGTTTTGTTTGTTTGTTTTTGTTTACATTTGGATAATGGTTGTACTTTATATCAGCAATTACATTACTGGATAAATAATTATTTAAGCACTACTTATTGTATATCTTCCTCATGACTGTAACCATAACAACCAAAACAACGTTATCACAAGTAGTAAGATTTGTCTGCAGTGGTGCAGAGGGCGACAATGATGCAATGGTTCTCAAACTGTGGTGCAAGTAGCTCCCATGATACTTGGAGTGTCCCCAGGTGGTATGCTAGATCACTCTGGAAATTTCTGCAGGGAATGAAAACAATTGAAATCTATGGAATTTTCAGTTGTTGTGGCAAATATTAAATAAAATGGGTCTGATTAAAATAGTTTTTAAGTTTAATTATTACTCTCTTTTAATTAAGAATCACTTTTTGTTCTAGATGGATGTTGGTATGTTTTTGCATTCATACTGTACTGTAAGTTGGCAGCTATTGTTGAGATGGAATGTAAATGTTTTGATTTGCTCAGAGGTGATACTTGGTTCAAAAAGTTTTGATGTTCTGTATCATTCCAGCCTTTATGCATAACCTGTAACCCATTCAGTTTGAGGAAAAGTAATGATCTTTGCCTACAAATGATAAGAATTATTTTGGAGGTGGTACATGTAGCAAAACAAGTAAAAAAGTTATTATCATAGGACTATTTTAGTGTGTGGTGGAAGTCTGTGTGTTTATTATACTTGTGACCCTGAACTTATGAGTCTAAACCTGAACTGTTTCCACAATTAATGCAGCCTCCCTGTAAAGTGTGTCGGTGTGAGCAAAGTAAAAATTAGGCTCCATTGCTTATTTTAGCATTAACCTAAATGCTGCTGCAGTCGAATTCAAAGTTGCTTTTCTTATCGCTCTAAACAGAAAAGAGAACATCTGTTCCATATACAGGAGAGGAGTATGTTTATTTCCCTCAAACTTACCCGTGTTTGAAATGTTTTTGTCTTTGAATGCCTCTCAGCATCACTGTTACTGTGAAGGGGACAACAAAGCTAACGACAGCATCCATCTGAGAGACTTCACTCCCCCCACCCC